>JAVCKZ010020120.1:0-19896 GCA_034780755.1 Lepetodrilus elevatus | reverse complement strand
ACAGGTGCCGTGCTACAAGTCAGTTATTGAATGGACAGACTCGTGTATCACGTGATATTTTGAGGGTGGGACTCGTCGCTGCGCGATTCGTCCCACCCTCAAAATATCTCGTGATACACTCGTCCGTCCATTCAATAACTATAACTATGCATTTTGCCTCAAGGTAAATAGGCCAATAATAACCGCAATTATTGACTTCACCACTGTTTACATTAACATTACTTTCAAATAACTTAGAATACTATTTATAATTATGTTTATATTATGAGTACCGGTAAGAGTGAGTGAGTGAATATGGAGTTTAACATCGCTGCAGGAATCTTTCACCCATTTGCGACGATTATGAGTAAGAAAAGGTACACTGATTATTAATAAACATATTCTAACCTTTAGCAAATTTAAGGATGTGAGATAGTAAATTTGACACGGTTTCAGTTTAAGATGCAATTTCTGATTACTTCATTATACATTCTATAGGCAGGTTAAAAGTTAGCATATTTGGTTCACCTATACAGACTTGTGGGTCTTATTGTAACCAGTGGCAACACATTGTTTCCGTGAGTTATCTACCCTTACTAAACTGCTGACCATGACATTATTGAGATACTGTGCAAAATGGAGTAAAAACATCGCTCTTAAAATTTGACCAATTTTTTTCACAAATACTAGTAAAAATTACCATGATTTCAGAAAATGTCTTTCAATGTCTCTGAAAATTTGATAAAAACTCATAAACGATAGTAAAAATGATCACGATTTCAGAAAAGGTTTTTCCTTCACAGAACGCCTTTGAGGTTAGTAATTCAGCCTTACCACAGTTTTGCATAGCCATCCTCCTTAACACAACATCTCCTACGCAGGACAGCTAGCATCGTCAATAGTTTACCTGCAAAGTCCTGTGAGCAAACCACTGCAAAGTGCCGTCGACGTGACCACAGGTGATGTCACATGGAGTCACACCTACCCGACAGACCACGGGGCTGCCAGGAGTTCGCACTTGTATGCACAGAGAGGAGTTTCGCCCACAGAAGCAAACCTGGGTCTCGCTTGTACGAAACTGCGTAACTTTAAGACGACCGCAATTCCAATGGTAGAAACTAACTTTAAAACTTTCTCAACCGAATAGTCACACTAATAACAAATGTTATGAATTTCTACTAGCCGCCAGAATACCTTTAGCATTAGGAGAAATTAACGGGCTTGTGTTCATTTCGATCTCTGCAACCTCTACACTAAGGTCAGAGTTGAGGCTACCTTCAGCGTACGCCGTTTCAGATAGGATAGTCCCGGATTTTTTTGCATCCAGATTTAGAGATGGTACGTGCACATCGTGTTTGCCCCCGACGTGAGCAGAGCATTAAACTGGGGGTGATTACGATGAAGCGCGGGGATAAACAGCAAGGCGGACCTCCGACACAGACAGACTTGACAATAAAACACTGGCTGGAAATATAACGCAGTGGTGCTCACAATAAAATACCTGCTGGAAATATAACGCAGTGATGCTCGCGGGCCATATAACACAAAGAGATGAAGACTGACAGTAAATATAGTTGTGGATTCATGAAAGCAGGTGGCAGTCATTAATAGCAGCATGTCACATTCACCGGCATCAGACAGACGGATAATGGGACTGCTTACAGTCGTGGAAATGTAGCTATGGTCACACGAAGTATACATCTTGTCAAAAGCATTGGATGGCAATGTCGTTTTCCGAATGACCGACACACATAGAGAACACTATTATCAGTGATAGACACTAACTTTAAAACTTACTAGCCTGAATAGTGATACAAATAACAAATGTTATGAATTTCTACTAGCCCTCTTAGGATACCTTTAGCATTGGGAGAAATGGACCGGGCTAGCGGGCTAGTGTTAATTTCTAACCCTGTATTATTATTTAAATAAATGTCAGTCAAAATGGATGTGTGTGTAACCCCTGCACCACATCTAAATCTGCCTTGTATGTATAGGAAAAGTTACTGTTGTACTGTGGCTTCTCATTCTTTAGGAAATTGGTAAACATTATTTCAGCTACAATATGAACATAAAGCAGTTGAACACACATACATTACTCATAGATTACTATCAAACCAACTAGTAATATATACTTAAAATCTGACAAATGAAAGACTTACAGCTTTTAGCATTACACCGGTACTCGTCAGTCCAGCTATAGCCGGGAAATCAAACGTCAAAATTTCACATTCGGAGTGGATCGCTGCCAATATTCATGAAGACTAACTCGCATGGAACAATACTCTGACAATGGATCGTGGTCAAGGAATAGAATGGTGTACATAGAAGCCTACGAGGAAATGACAGTCCCGTGTCAACCATGACACTGTCACAAAGGCCATGGCAAATAGGCATATCAGCATTGGCTATGGGGACTGTCACGGGTCCTTTCATTGCTATTAGCTACGGAGAAAACATTCTCAGCCAAGGAATACCGTCTTTGACAAGGACCGCAAGCTGAGAGCGGGTATGAACAGAAATAATCAATGAAATGACAGACTGTATATTTTTGCTTCGGTTCAGCGACGACTGTTGTGGCAGTTTTTGTGAATCATAAGATATACTGCTGCGTAGACGAAACTGCAGAATGTGTGAAGAGTTGCCTCCCTTGAGTGGAAACGATCATTAAATACAGTGTGCCGAGTGAGTTATTGTTTTACGTTGCAGTGGGATGAGTACCGACTGACCAAGGATGACAACTGCATTACCGCAGTACGGACAGCGCCACCTATCATGATCACATCAGGGCATCGTTTCTCGAATGAATGAATGAATTATTGTTCGTTTCTCGAAGCTCTCACATCTACTATAAGACCATAAGAACTCTCGTAGCCATCTCTAATACATGGGGATCGTGCATTTACGAGAGTGCTATTGTCTCATAGTGGATACAAGAGCTTCGAGAAACGATACCCTGAAAGGTAACTTGTCAGGTCAATCATGGGGACAGGGTTTGAACTTTTGACCTTTGACTCTGAAGCCTACAATACAAGCGAATATTCCTTCCAATGCATGAATCAAAAGATACCGCTATAGTAATTACCTTAAATTAGTTGATTGCACATAGTAATACTAACATACAATTGTACCTAATAGTGATACTATTCACACAAGGAATTAATCTCCTGCATCAATGAGGTAGATCAGCGAATATTGTTAAGATAACCACCATAGTGCATGTATCATGAGCATGAATATAAATGTTCTAAAACAGCAGTGGTACGTGTAGAAGAGTCACACACTAATCAGCATAGGTCTAGATCTGCCTGTAGAAGATCAATGTTGTAGATCAGTGTGGAACATAACCGTCATAGTACATGTATCATGAGCATGAATACAAATTTCCTAAAGTAGCATTGTTATAAGTAGAAGAGTCACACACTAATCAGCATAGGTCTAGATCTGCCTGTAGAAGATCAGCACTGGAAGAAAGCTAAGTGACAGATAACAGGTATCACACATCTGAAGACTACATGACACTCACCTGGTTTTCAATGAAAGACTTGAAAAAAAAGAAAACATAATTCAAGTCAATTTTTGTAAAAACGAACGCAGTAAAAAAATGTTTAAGGCACACTGCAAGTTAAATCCAATTATGGAATTTGATGAAATTAAAATAAATTATTTGAAAGCGGCAGATTCTTACCTCGAGGTCAATGTCATCAGGAATTTCGAGGTCGTCTAAAGCATCCGCGCTTCCAGCTTCGACCTCCATGCTGCTTCCCCGATCTCGGAACGCTCGCATCTGCCTCAATAGGGAGCCGACAGTTACTTCCCTTTCATCACTCTCTTCCCCACTGAGGTCACCGTCTATCACAGGTCTGGATATGGGAACAATTTGGTCCACACCGAACAGACGGTCAATATTCCTACGCGCTTCATCCTCATCACTCCTTTCTTCATCCGTCTCGATAGTATAGGTCCCTGCTTCACTCACTTTGTCGTCCTCCACTTCTTTTTTCGATGCACTACTTTTCTCGCCTTCATTTGATTGGTTGCCATTGGTGATGCTGGAATCACTGACTGAAGTCCTATTATGCACAGTGTCGATATCGTATTCTCGGGATTCACGATATAGGTCGTGTTCCGTTAAAGGAATTGAGCTGCTATCTGGGACTAACGATAGTTTTTGATTCAGTTTGCCGTTTCCTTCGAACATTTTGTCAATGAGATAAGACGTGGGATCTTTGTATTGTGATGGGTCTATGGATGATGGGTTGGGTATTTTTGATTTGGGAGATTTATTAATGACTCGAGATGTACTTGGAGATTTTTTGCTTCTTGAAGTTTTTGAACCTGAAAAAATATATTTTAAAGAAATGTTGAAATATTTGAAAAACTGACACATTCAGGGTAATATTTCACAGAATGATCATATGTGTATATGGAGTCACAATGCTACACGTATACAGTCACCTTAAATATATACAGAGTCACAACTCTACATTAATAGTCACAACTCTTGTAGCATTTACAATCGTTCTGTGGAATAAGACTCAATTGACTGGTTATATTTTATGGGTGCTTCAAAATGAATGTCATCTATTCTTTTAGCTATGTTTTTTAGCAATTAACTATTAATTATCCATTTATTCACATAATAAACAGCTACAAGTGACCTCACACTTTCATTTACAAAATAAAAGGCAAAAGACATTGATTTAGATTTTATTTTTTAAATTTGAATTTAGAGCATATTTCAAGGTTTTTTCCCCAACTTATATCACAGCTTGTCAGTTTATGGCAGGAGGAAACTAGCTGGTACTGACAGACTAAGGATATTATCTGCATTTCCATGGTACAGACAGCACATCAGAACGGTAACTTTCACGAACATTGATGCCGGACTCCCAGGACAGGATTTAAACCTAGATCTAGCCTTTGTCTCCAAAGTCCAAACCTTCTACGATTGTGCTGACACAAGTAAGCTATAAATCAAACCCACCTTTAGTTGCAGCATCGCTCTTGATACTTGCATCCACAGATTCAGCTGCTTTAGTGGGCGGCGTTTTCCTGCTTGCGGAGTAGTCCCCACTTGATCTCTTGGCCACATCTCTGGTTTGTTTGTGGACAGTGGACGAGAGCGAACTAGAGGACAACTTCTTCGTAGGTTTGGGTTTGGCCTCGACGACCGAGCTGGCAGCATCGTCCTGCTTCTTGTGTTGTGCCGGGGACGTCTCGCACTCGTCCTGGCGAATTAAGAAAGAATTGAAATTTGCTGCCATTGCACAAGACTGGATAGGGAGTGCCGTAAATCCTTGAATAATGCTTATAACCTGAAGAATTATTCACAAACTTTGATAATCTTCATAAATACCAGACTTCTGTTAATTTCAGGACCCTCTCAGACATGGGTTATGTTCAATGCAGACATCTATTCAAGTCAGGTTTCTACACGCGTTCAAGGACTTACGGTATGTCTGATCAAGATTAACCTTATCACCGCTAGATTAGTGATGATTATAGGATTGTAGCTCTACAGAACACCTCCAGTAGCCTTGTTGACCCTTTCCTTCCTGGATCATTCACAATATCTGCACTATGGGCATATACAGTTGCCTCTGGCAGTGAGAAGGTTAAAAGGAAGAGCATGTCACAGTCATTGTTAACTTCGTTCCACAATTCGTTATCAAAATACACATTAACTCAAGCATAACATTGATGTATATATTAACAGTATTTTAACAACACGGTCAATGCTATCTTCAGCTATGGCTTGTAACATTACATCTAAGAACGAGACTGATGGTTTACAACGTGTGATGATCAGAAAACCTTTCATCGTGGATTAATGTGTCAAACGTGATAAATTGCGTTAGTATTTTTACTCTGTAATCAGGATTTTCTTCCATGATTGTGTCACAGGACGGCTATTGCGGTCTAATAATATGGACGAAAATCAGTTGTTGCCATAGCAATGACCACATTGCTTCTGAGAATAATCCTGACAAATTCATTGCACGATTAAATTAACAAGGAACATCATTTATGTAGCTGTGTGTGACACAAAATGCTCCCATGAAGTAATGCGCTTAATAAATGGACATATATTAATATTATTATTATTAATATTATTATTATTGGTCTTGTCCAGCAAGGATACCCCTTTGGCTAAGTAGGTAGAGTGTTGTATTCACAATCCAGGAAAACTCAAGTTCAAAATCCAGAATTGGCATGGTACTGTTACATCTACTAAAATGCTCCTAAATGAAACTTACAAAAGTTTACAACCTACCTCTGATTTGCCTGGCGTAGACTCCTTATTATGAATTTTCTTCTCCTGAGCCTTTTCCTTCCTCTCTCGAAAACTCTTCCTGATCTTCGGAGGCACGCACTCCCTGAGCGTCTTCTCCTTCTTCGTGTCGTCGTCGCCGAAGTCGATGATGAAGGCCATGGGCCCGGCCTCCACCTGCTGCTTGGGGACCGCCGCTTGTTCCGGCGTCCCTTCCTTGGAGGACGGCCTCTCCCCCACTGTCCTCTCTCCCGCTGGTGTGTCTGGCGTGTTCAGCTTGCTGGCCTCCGAGTAGAGGCTATCCCTGGAGAGTGAGGAGCTGATGCTCCGAGGCGGAGTCTCCTTCTCCCGGTCGGAGAGTTCCGCTGCTGCCGTTGCTCGGTGCGAGATCTCCATGTACCGGACCCGCTCGTTCTGAGGCCGGGCGTCCATCTTGGACTGGGAGGAGTCGTTCTGCTCTAGAGACAGGCTGCACGGTCGGCTCCTGTCTTCTGGAACAGAAGGAGAACCATCAGAAGGATGTAAATACAGCAGGATTAGCATGGGAAGAACCTTCAGAGCATTCAGAACAGAGGAGAACCTTCAAAAGGTTGTATATGTAGCAGGATTAGCATGGAACCAGAGCACACACAACTACATACAACTAAGTACAGAGAAGACCCTTCAGAACAGAGAAGGTTTCGTGGTTGTACCCATAACAGGATTATCATAGAACCGGTGCTCATACATTGTCATACAAAGAACCATCAGAACAGAGAACCGTCAGAGAAGGAGAGGTTTGAAGGTTGTACATATGGCAGAATTATCGCAGAACCAGTACACAAGCAACTAAATAGAGAAGGAATGACCAACAGAATTATGTGATGAAATACACATGAATTCTCCCGTTTTAAGTTGAAAATAATAAAACTAAAATTAGTCTCTTTATTGGTGCCGAATACACTGAGGCCAGGATCAGAATCACGGAATTGTTGTCACCGTCAGTAATACTTCATCATAATGCTTACATACTAGTATACACAGACCTGCTGAGACCAGGTGAAGGCCAGTAATGAGAATACATACATGCACAGATACACACCAGATCCACTCTTAGTGCAATCCTCACACTATCTGATTGATGTCCTGTGGAGGATGTATTCCTACTACCTTCTCCATCACCCAGTCAAGTAGGATCACCAGACTCTGGTGGCAGACTAGTGCCATGAACGGCAGCACATAAATTATGCTGTCAGATGGTAAACAACGGAACGACTTCCATCATCATCAGCCTCTCATTCATGGTGTCATGACAAATCGATGGCCTCCAATACAGAGGTGCCGGTGAAGGTATTGATTATTGCATTTAGCTCATTGATCTGCCGTTCCTGACCAAACATCCCCCAATACTGACATGCAAATTGTAACCGGAACCTCAAATATAGCCTGATGCTTATAAAAAGTCTGACCAACAAATAAATATTCAGACATAAATAATACTTTCAGACATATTCTCAAACTACCCTCAAGTGGAGCCTAAACCTTAAAACACACCCTGTCCTTCTACCTTAGCCTGATTCTCAAACATAGCCTGATTCTCAAACAATATCCTGATCCTCAAACATAGCCTGATTCTCAAACATAGCCTGATCCTCAAACAATATCCTGTCCCTCAAGCATAGCCTGACCCTCAAGCATAGCCTGATCCTCAAACAATAGCCTGACCCTCAAGCATAGTCTACTTATCAAACAATACCATAACCCTCACAAATAATACTCAAACATACCCTGATACTCAAACGGTACTCAAACAAAGCCTCAACATCCTCAACACATTAGTTTGACTCAAATTTACATTATTAGTATATCTATTCCAACAACAATGGATCGTAACTTACACAGTACAATCTTAAAACCCAGTGAAATGTACACCTCAGCTGTTCATAAAACCACAATTACCAAACTATCATCAGGAACATTCTAAGTTAGGTTACCTTATACCCTGACCCTGAGACTCCAGGCATACCTACTCTGTAGTCTTACTGCTAATACAGGTCTCGTTACCAAATTACCAAACTAACAACGGGCACATTCTAAGGTTCCTACTAAAGGCCGTGACCCCCAAGTCTCAATGTGTACATTCTATAGTCTTACTGCTAATACATATCTCACACCTGATTACCTGTATAATCCATTGTTACACACCTGTCCAGACCTGCTTTATCATACAACACAGCGGTGCATGGAGCAGGGAGAAGAAAATTCAGCCACACAACTACACTAAAACTACTACCTGCTGATCAGTAAATCATAATTGTTCAATAAAATTGAATAAATTTAATACCATTTGTTAAGATTTCAAATACAGAGGGTGTTTTGTGTTGTGAATAGCCCTTCAGTATATCATAACTGTTCAATAAAATTGAATACATTTGATACCATTTGTTATCATTTCAAATACGGGGGGTGTTTTGTGTTGTGAATAGTAGCTTACGGTGCCCTTCAGTATATCATAACTGTTCAATAAAATCGATTAAATTTGATACCATTTGTTATCATTTCAAATACAGAAGGTGTTTTGTGTTGTGAATAGTAGCTTACGGTGCTGTCAAATTCATACACATTCTGAATGATTGCTTGTATAATCGAATAATTCATGCCATTTCAAAGAAGTTCATTCGCTAGGAAACATTCAAAGGCAAAGAGATAGTGATAGAATTGTGTTGAGTTGGCGACCATGTACAGGAGAGACTATTTACCATTATATCCACCGACGTTTATTACCTGGCGAATCACGACCGATTGTGACCTGTGTTAGCACAGATGAATGGAGGGTGTATTCATCATACGGTCATGACTTCTCATACATTATGCATGGATAACAGTATGTTAATGAATGGAATTGAATCCCAACTGTACTCAGATCCACACAAACATTATCAAAGTATACACATATTAGGGAACCATAAATCTTAAATATCCAGGTACAAGTTAAAGGATACTACATCAATGTTTATTTTATCATTTCTTTTCTGACGGGCTCTTTCCCAAGAAGAAATTAATAATATAATTCTCCCCTAATGTTCTTGACATGTGACACTTTCAGCTGTAATTAACACTCTCACCTGTAATTAACATACAACTCTTTCACATGAAAATAAGATAACTGTCTCACCTGTAATCAACTCACTCTCTGTATCCTCCATGCTGCGGTAACTAGTAACACACACACATTCAATCAACAGTATTCGCTGTCCATTCGCTGTAAACTTGAAGAATGTCCAACTAACAGCATTACGGTAGGTTCTCTAAGCATAACACCCCACCGAGACAGGTAAATGTGAAAGCAACACGCTGTCTACACCAATAGCATTTCACAAACTTTGAACACCTAGCACTTCTTGAATGCATTTGGCACGCTGCCAAGCCGCTTTCACCTACCTAATGTTTCTAAAGAGCAGTTGAGTTGCATATATCATGTATGTATAAACACTGTATATACATCAGTCGTGACAGCGGTCTTATAACAAGTGTCATACATTGGTACACATGGAGACCATAAACAGGCAATGTGTATGAAGTCAAATGTCAAAGAAACTAATTTACTTTCAATAAAGTTCACAAAAACACTGATAAACCAACGCATTGAGTTTGCCCACCGGGTGAGGAAACATTAATATTTCATTGTTATGATTTCAGTTTTACTGTTGTTGTGGTACAATGATGTTTTTCAGGATTTCATTGAAAACAGAAAGACAATATTATTTTAGTCTGATACTATATGGGACACGTTCTTCTCTATGTAGTTGGTGAATGTCAATAATGTCCATTTTCATATCAAAGTAATCATCATAGTATCTTTGTCTAAGACAACATACTGATTACATAATACTAGTCATTAATTATTCTAAAAATAAATAACAATGCCTTCAAATAATTTAAACTATTTCATCAAAGAAAAATCAAATTTGAGATAATTCCAAACCTTTCAACATAAAGATAAGACATAATATATTATATCTAGTTTTAAAAAAAAGAAGTCAATGCCTTTCAATAGCTGCGAGAGATCTGAATTAACATTGATAGTTGCTGATTGCATTTATACGTGATATATTGGTTCTATAGACATACTTGTCCCCACCCACAAACACTTACTTAACCATATATACACACTTGTCAGTATTCAAGGCAAACATACTGTGTCGCAATACGGACTGTACAGGATTATATGCTTAAAGGTTCATTCACAAGTACACTGCGTACACAGATGAATGTCTAACAATGTCTAAATCGATCAATTCACGTTCAGCTTTGAATTGTACCACATTAATAATTAAGAAGGATCAGAATATCTCAATAACAATCTATCCAATTAAAAAATATAAAAAAATAAAATAAAATAAATATTCAATCCATATACAACAAAATCCAACGATACAAAGTTATTGAATATACCGTATAATAGCGAAGATAAGAACAACTGTCAATGTTAACCGGCAACCAACACCAATTCACCAGTATCAGCATTAACATGTTAAATTATTATAACAGTACCGACCTGATTTTATTACCAAATAAAATAACCATTCCTGTCTGAATTTATCGATCATAATAATATCATTTTTTATCCCAACAATCTCAGCTGTATCATAAAATTACTTTTGGACCATAAATACCATATCAATGTCAAGCCGCCTATGATAAACTACATATAGATCATACCTTCTTTCTTTATTTGCAAGTCAGCTCAGTCGAGTAATGCAGTCGAGTAATGCATTTACAAGTGGCTTCTGTACTTGTGGATTACATCAAGAACCGATTCTACAGACTTTACCAAGAATAGAAATGGTTCTACTATTTTTTTCCAATAATCATGGAAATGGCAGCGTCTGCAAGAGATCATTTGAACATCTCAATCTGGCGGTCAAATTCTTTGTCCTTAGACGCGAACAAGGAGTGTATATCATCACATTGATCAAGTGCAGAATATAAATAATGACATAAAACCAATGTTATTACAGATAAAACAGTCCTGAATATTGATATAATTGGAGACTATGGAATGTTGTCTGGAAAGTAGTATTTCCTCGGTGTGGACAAACCCACATGAAGACCATCCCAGATGAGTATGATCATTATCATTACCACAATCTTCACAACCTACTATCTTCCTGTAGACCGATTCCAGCCCCAACAAATCCACTTGTCTGATAATCATCAACCTTGATTCATTCCCTTCAATGAATATTACATATGGAGTAACTAAGATTATCTATTTCCTGAATACTTCATTAGGATCCAGAACAGGTCAAGAAATGTCGTGAAATATTGATGAACCAAGTCAGGGCAAAATGTGGTTACATGCATAATACCCGGTAAGACATTTGTATTACCAAAACATATCCACGTTCCTTCCACGTCTTCCACAGAAAATCCACAGAGGTTGATGGTCAAAGTATCCACATCACATCAGTTGTAACTGTAGCTACACACAGTACAACCAGAGACCGTTATACAGATATTATGGTATCTGGCACAATCCACACTCAATACACGTACAGGACATGGGAATGCCTACAGTATTTAACACTTGTTGCCAATACAAAGGCCGGAGCTACACAATAAGAGTCGTGTAACTGGCCCACCGTGACCCACAGCGGGTCTGGTTACACAACATTGAACTGTGCGACCAAGGACCAAGTCATTACAGGATCCAGAGTGACCGGAACAGCAATTACAGGCCTTGCAACTGTGGCCAGCGAGATTTATTTCAAGGATATCAATGAATCCCAAAGGACTGACCATGTGCAGGTTATGTCATACAGTGATAATGTTCAGCGTCTGTGAGCAGCCTAGCTGGAACCTTGGTCCTATATAAATAGATTATATTACAGTGCTCCCTTGATATAACGCCCTTCGATGCACTGTGGGGTCCACGATGAACCCCATTTAAAAAAAAAAAAATTAAATTTAAAAAACCTTTTTTCCCCACCAATTATATTTGTTGATATAACGCGGGTGGTATGTCATGGACCCCAACTTCAGCATTATATCGAGGGAGCACTGTATTATTATTATGCAGTGTTTGGGTCTGGTATGATTCCAGATGTGGAGTAGACTGTATGAAGTCATGTAGGCGACTGCTGTATATAATACACTGATCACAGCATTTGCATAATATAGATTCACAGACATTTATAAAAGATAAAGACTCTGCTTCAAATTAGATCTGTTTGTTCAAATTATACTCGTCCAATAAAGACCCTATCTTGCTGAAGTAATAGTCTCATTATTATATATTACTAGTCAGGTAAACGATTAATAAGATACATACAACTGTACAAATTTACAGAATATTCTGAAATAATGGCTTTGCTTCGTATCAGACTTTTATATGTTTGTTCAAATTATACCCATCCAATAAAGACCCTGTCTTGCTAATGTAATAGTCTCGTCAATATTTAGACAAGCAAACTGAAAACAATATCCAACTGTACAGATTTACACAACATTTTAAAACATAAAGATTTTGTTTCAAATCAGACATACCGTATCTGTTTAGTCCAAATAAACTAATTCAATAAAGATCCTATCTTGCTGATGTAATAGTCTCATCGTTATCTAGAAAACAAACTGAAAACAATTTACAAATTTACAGAATATTCCGAAACAATGCCAACTGCACAAATTTACAGAATATTCCGAAACAATGCCAACTGCACAAATTTAAAGAACATTTTGAAATAATGGCTCTTCTTCGAATCAGACCTATGTGTTTGTTCCAATTATACCCGTCTAACGAAGATCCTGTCGTGTTGATTTAACCAAGTCCTGTCCGACCGTCATTACCTATTTAATGCGCCCCCAAGATTGGCGCTCACACACTGACGATGATCTGCTGTCTGGAGCTCGTGGAATGCTACCTGCAGATGCAAACATCCTGCTATTGTTACGTCACTTTGCATTCCATTTCTCCAGGCCAATTTGCAGTGCAGTGTCTTACTCCAGATAACTCTCCAATACGGATGTGTGCATACCACTACAAACAGGTCTATTTTGGTCATCCATGTAATTTCCCAAACACGTTTCAGAGGAGTCGGTCATTAAAATTATCCTCGTGTACAAGATAGCAATACAGTTCAACATACTATTTAACCCTATCCCTTCTGGATTGGGCACATGCACTGTTCTTTGGGGCATCTTCAGTTGCCTTCACCATGGAGAGGGTTAATACAGTCAGAGTGGGTCCTATGTAAATAATTTCCATACTATTCCAATAATAGATTACTTTTCTTTGTATTCAATTAATGCCTTAGATTATTGTTGGGGTTTAATGTCACTTTCAAGATTCTTTCATTCATATCATGATTCGCATGGTTTGTGTGCACATGCACTGTTTGCTAGGCCAGACCTCAATGTTATGAAACTGTTTTGAGTATAGTTTCATGCTCAACTCAAGAGTTTGTTCACAAATCCTCATATAAAAGTTTAGCTGAGTATGAAACAATACTCAAAAGGTTTCATAATCTTGGGGCCAGATTTCCACTGTCTGGTGGTACTAGTAATATGATGACTTAGTACTAGTAAAATAATTTACTTCAATGAATACAATATGTGTAGACCTATGTGAATTTGTGGACCTACATAAATGGACGCTACATGAGTATGTGGACCCACATAACTGGACACTACATGAGTATGTGGACCTACGTAAGTGGACCCAATATAAGTACGGACCAGACCTACACGTGTGTAAGTGGAATGTATGTACAGGTATAGCCAATGCCAATGGCACAACCTGACTGGTGTAGATATCATCAGTGGCGAAACAGCTAATAACAGATGATGGCAAACATTTGCCAAATGACATGGAAGGTTACACAAACACTTCCAGAACATAGAGATTCCCGGATAGGAATCTATAACAAACACCAAAGTAGCATTGTCCCATCATGTGGGGATTTCGATCTGGGAAACATCGATACTATGGTATTATATGGAATGTGGCTAATATAATTTCATGAACATGCAATCATGGTTGTATCGATTCCATCATTCCATGTGAATTTACATGGAATTTTTATGTATCTCCTGGAAGGTTGATCATTTCATTCTTGAGTTATGTAATGAAATTGCGCCACTGACATTTATTGGAAAATTTGGTAATTTCTTGAGAAATGGTCAAATTTCAACTGAAATATTTCAAAATGCTGGATTCTATTCTTATACAATACAATTTATCATTATATAATATCCATATTTTTACTGTTAATTGTACTTAATATGCCAATGTTCTCAGCCTGAAAGGTATGTAATGAAGGTTCTATTCTGTTCTAACATGTCTAAAGAAATACAACAGTTAAAGCAAACTATTTTAACTTCCTGAACAATATCTTAACCCTCTATCTGCTGGGTTAATACTGGTCACTGCTGTGTTGGGCATCACTGGCTGGCTCTAGCAGGTGGGAGGTTAAGTTAACTATCGAGAAAACTATCTAAATCACTCGTGACGCCCTCTACTCACCTGCTTCGCCATGTAACGAGCTGCGTTTGGATCCAGGTTTGGATCCTGGTAAGGACGAGGGTGGTTCCTTGTCACCGTCCTCTCCCCACCAATCGGGTTGTCCGTACAGAGGCGTGCATTTCTTCACAGTTTCTAATTCTGGAACACACAGAACACGAGAAAAAAATGAGCTTCAAGTGTGAGTGACGAGGAAGCGTAAGAAAAGTGCATCTGAGTGATGTAAAGCCGACCAACACACTCAGGGTGTTAGCATAATCCCGCACAGCTCTCCCGTGTTGGAGGTACACAACACAGTCGCACCTCTTCAGTATTGGAGGTAGAATTACCTCCAGAGCCTTGGCAGCCACATTGCTACAACACTGGCGAGTAAATATTGCATCCTCGCCTTAGTTTAGTACGCGAAACATTGCTCAAACCAATGGTGGGGCTAATGGTGTTAATGTGTGGCCCTGAACAGGGATAATTTAATTTAAGTGATGCTGAAAATTGTAAATAAATTTGGAATTTGATTCATTCCGATATGGTACAGAATTTTGATGAATTAATTACACAGTTCATCGAGTTCATCTCAGGATAATGATCCTATCAAACTTACAGGCGGGATCTCAGTTCTTCATGTAATAATGTGTGCATTAATATTGCGCCGTATCCATGCTAAAAACCACGCTCATAGCGCTACGCAGTCTCTTCCACATCTTACAGAAAGACGCAGCATAAGAGTTTAACTTTTTTTTTCCCATGAAGAAAAGTAGAAATAACGGTAAACAAGATTTCTATTGTTACACTGTCTGACAAAGTAAAAATAACAGTAAACAAGATTTCTATTGTTACATTGCCCGAGATCTAAGTCAAATTCTCATCCGGCAAGGAAAAGAGGGTTTACCAAACACACGTAACATATCCTACACATTTCTGCGGTGAGGCGACTGCTACAATGATCAGACAGGGCCCCCAGTCAAGTCTACTTCAGACGAAGAAGGAAAAAATCCTTGAGAATCATTTCTTTTGTCGTTTATTGCCGTTTGAAAACATTTCTCAACCCTTTATGGCACTTCCTGTCACAACAATCTGCTCGGTGAACTCTGGTCGCCGTGGTGCCATTTGACGCATCAAAGTCAGGTTTTCTGATAATGGTCAATAAATTATCAGTATGTGTGGTACAATTGAATCAGAGACAAATACCTCCAGTAAAGTAGTGTTAAAAAAAAAAATATATATTTTTGATGAATATGAAATACACTGCATGCAAAACATGCTGACCTGGCATTTTGCCAAATGTTCTGGAATGGAATCTTAAATGCAAAAAGCTTAAATAAACATTAACTCATATTCTGCTAATTGACTTGAAAGCAATATCCGCAGAAAGGTTCTAAGGCATTTTTCGTAACTTTCTTAACCATGGGACGTTATTACATGAGAGTCATGACAATTAATATCAAGTATATCACAATCCAAAATTATTATTATTATTATATTATTATAATATTATTAATTATTATTATAATTATAATTATAATTATAATTATTATATTATTATTATTATTATTATTATTATTATTATTATTTGTGGCTTAGCACAGCTTTCAAGCTTCACTGACACCATGGCTTATCTTAAATTAATTACCAATGTTCAATTTACAATAATCTTGATAATAAACAGTTTATGACTTTAAAACTGACAAATATCAACCACAATGTGTCGATGGGTTGCATTACAATGGTACTGAAAGTCCCCTCCTGTGACAAAAAACAAACCCACAAAATACTTTAAAAATATTATTTCAATAGGCCATGTAGACGGTCTCACTGTTCTTGTCATTACACAGGTATACTTGTTCATAGTCAATCAAGGGCAGACATTGGGTCCGCTAGTTGACAGATTGGAGATTAATCTGACAATAATGCCATTAGTATGTCTCTACACAACACGAGTCTAGAACATAAACTTACTCGAAGAAGAATACAAGGGCTTGATGAATTGTATTATTAACTTTCTCCGTGGGGCTGGATTATTAACTTTCTCTTAAAGTTTTGGCATGGATTTTCATTAGTATTGATATTGAAATTATTAATTTCACCCTGTGATAGTGATAATATAGTTGTTATAATATATCCAATAATCCAAATTTCCAATGATATTAATACACCATATCAAATAACAAAAATATACCATATCAAACAAAGCCGTCTGACTGTTGCAGTTTCCTGTAGAAATCCATCACAGAATAAATCACTTATAATTTTTTTCTCTCTTTAAAATACCTTCGAAATTTGGCGATTCAGTTCTTCTCATTTTGCAGCAAAACATGTTGTGGCTTTCTGAATCCTGTTTCCTCTGCATTCAGTTTAGAATACACCCGTGGGTACACTGTACTGTTCTGTACACCCAGTACACCCTGTCCCGTACACTGTTCCGTACACCCTGTCCTCTACACACAGTACACCTGTACACTTGCGATGGCCCAGAGCAGTATGGAACATTCACTAGATCACCGTGACATAAGTATTCCCTGGATTCCCTGTCTGGCTAGAACACTACAGTCGATTCCCTGCCTAGGGCTAGAACACTAATCCTGAAGACCAAACCACGTTTCACCGACACTAACACAAATTCCTCCCAGAGCACACGGAGCCACCAGCAGGAGACCGCTCAATGAGATGAGTGAGATGAGACCAGTGCACACAGTCATTACCTAGGACAATAGCCGGAGACGCCTCTTCAAATGAAACTGCACGAAAAATTCACAAATCGGGAGGAAATAATTGTTACTGAATACAAGGAAATTGATACAGTTTCATTCGCGAGACTTGTTGTCACGTGTAGGAGACAATGCTAAGATAGTGTCTAGCTAGGATGAGGAAGACTGGATTGTGTTAACACACAGCAGCTATCTGCATCTGCCAGACATCATGGTTATTCTCACCTGCACATCTGGCCAAGGTGCAGACATATCGGCTTCCTTACCTGGGTGCAACAAATAGCTCAGACCCGAGGAAATGGAGAAAAAAGTAGAAGCCTACTGCCTGTGCTTCTACCAGGCCTCCTGTCTCACGTGTGTTTTCTCACTCAAAGCTGGGAATAGTTATTTATTGCAGGAGGAGTGTGCGAACTGATTGTGAGTGATTTTCTGATTACACAAACCCTTGACTGCACAGATATAAGCACATCACTGCAGAAAGTCTAAATCCCTTGAAACCATGTCTGACTTTTCAGAAAGTCTGACTTTTGACTTTTCAGAGAGTCTGACTTTTGACTTTTCAGCAAGTCTGACTTTTCAGAAAGTCTGACTTTTGACTTTTCAGCAAGTCTGACTTTTCAGCATTGACGATTCCTTCACTTGTTAGACCAACAAGAGTTAAATGACTGAAGTCTTCTGGAATATGCAGGAATAATTAGAATATATGTCTTCAATTTATCGTGCAGGTACAAACACAATTTTGTTCCGTTTCTATCCACTGTTCTGTTAAAAGCGAGATCATATGAAGACCTCCTTTTCAGCGTTGATGATTCCTTCACTTGTAAGACCAGAGTTGAACAAATTGAAGTCTGCAGGCATAATTATGATATAAAATTAATATATGTATTCCAGTTGACTGTGCAGGTACAAACACAATGTTGTTCCGTTTCTACCCGCTGTTCATTCATAAGCAACATTTATGAAGACTGGCACTTGACGGAATGGAATGTAAGTTCCGTCACGTTTGTGATCCATGTTTGTGGTCCACTCCTAAACCTGGAAACCTACTGGTCGCTTTGTGACCTTTCCATTCCAGAAAGTAAGCTTAACTACCGACTGTTCTGGCTTTGTACCACGTACAGACAATGTCATAACGCTACATTGATGTCAAATGGTCCCAGTGATTATTTTATCAATAGGCGACGACAAAAATTATGAGTGTTCCATTGAAGTATTTCTGTGTGGAATACCTATATAACAAACCTAAAGATCACGGGTAGAATATAGTTGGAAACAGTTCCACAATGCTGAATAATAATTCTACATTGGTGTCATTATTTTATCAATAGGTCACCACCAAAAATATAAGTGGGCCATTGAAGTATTTGTGCCTACCGGTATGTAACAAACCCAAAGATCATGGGTAGAATATAGTTACAATCGGTTCAGTAATGCTTAATAATATGTCACAGATTAAATGCCGCCCATACCAGATAGCATGAGGAGATTAGCATACAGCAATAATTGAATTTATATGGGCAGGGGGTAGGGAAATTGTCAAGTGACATTATATCAACATGATTATTAAATCACCCCCAAATCGGCCATGTTTTACTTGTTGTTTAAAATAGCACCTAAGCCTTTCATTACAAGACCAGTTGACTCGTATGATATATAATAATAGCATACATTGCAAGTGTTATATGTAGTGACAAACTGACGATGAAAATATGATAAAAAATCGTTCATATTTAAATATATTCAATAGTATAATGTATTTGATTTTCCATGCAAAAATATTTACAAAAAGAAATGTACACTATCAAACTACATATTTACCAGTGTCTCAGTGTCTTTGTGTGGCATATGTTCACACATGTTTATCCCATATGCTAATATAACATAATAATATTGACAATATTTCATCTAGCATAACAATTGACATTCCTGGATCAATATGGACTCGAAACGAATCAAACATTCCTCTGGATACATTTCCAGTTTACACAGATGTGTGCTGACGACTGCTAGGACTAGTTGTTTTTAATAACCTTTGTTATGATTTTGAGGTTAGAGCCACTTTCAAGATTTGTTCACGTCTTGTCTGTTTAGAGCAGGAGGAAACCTGCAACATCCATAGTGCTGAATGTTGCAGTAAACCTGCGAGCATCAGCTGGTACTACGAGACCAAGAGTTGTAACTGGATGCCCAGTTAAAAACAATTCAATATTAAAGCACCTGATACAATGGAATGCAGAGAACCACTGCATACATCACACTCGTTGGGCTAGGCATCATTGGGCCCAATAGATCCACCAAGCTCTATAGCTAGGCATCATTGGGACCAATAGATCCACCAAACTATAGCTAGGCATCATTGGGCCCAATACCGTATATTCTCTATTAATACGGACCCTCTAATAGTTCGGACACCTAAATTAATCGGCGAAAATAATTTATTT
>JAVCKZ010020009.1:0-19903 GCA_034780755.1 Lepetodrilus elevatus | reverse complement strand
GTGGCCTTGTATCTTTCCCAAGCTCTATTCTTGAATATCTCTACTGACTCTTGATGTGACTCTGAATTGATTATATCTTGCTTATCCCCTACCCAATCTAATCTATCGTCTAGATTTAAGTCCTTTGCTTCCTCGGGAGTGAACACATTACCTGTAGTTTTATCTACCCATAATCCATCATCATTCTTTTCTAATCTGTTAGTTGCCTCTACACCTTCTCTATCTGTGACTACCTTCTTTGCGTCATAGATATCCCAACCTAAATCTCTATTTGAACTTAACCCTTCCTCTAAGTCTCCCCAGTTTCCGCTGGTTATATCAAACTCAGCCTCTTGGAAGTCTTCGGCACTACCACCATATCCACCAAGTATCTCTTTTTGGTCATCGTATCTCTGTCTCTCAGTCTCTGTCCTATCGGTAACCTTTTGGTTTATAGCCTCTTTGAGCTCTCCTAGTCCTGCCATTGCTTTATCTGGGTCTAATATATCCACATTACCACTTTGTTGCCATCTGTAAGCTAAGTCTTGACCCTCTTCGGCCATCGCTCCTGCCTGTGTATGCTTCAAGTCTGTTATTCTATCCTCAATAGCCTTGCTGGATAATCCTGATAAGTCTCCTACATCTGACCCATACTCAGAATACTTTTCGGCCTGTGATTCGGCGTCAGAAGTAGATTGAGATATTCTGGCGTTTTCCTCTGCTTGTATCCCTTGTAAGTAGCCTATTTTTTCTTCCATATCATCGCTGGTAATACCATAGCTACCTGATCTACCCATCCACTTAACATAATCCTCTGTCTCTTGATTAACTGAGTCTAACTGTGTTCTTTTTAGTGTTCCTAATCTATCTTCTAATTCTTTAGACGAAACACCTGTTATATCCCCATAGTCAGAACCATACTTGGAATATTTTTCTGCTTGTTGAGATAACGATTCTGCTGTAGAGGCATATCTCTTTTGCTCTTCTATTTTCAGTCCTGCTAAATAGTCTTTCATCTGTAAAGAGTCGGCACCTGCACCTGCACCATAAGAACCAGATCTACCCATCCATTGTACATACTTTTTTGTTTCTTCACTTACAGTATCTCTTATTTCTCTCTCTTGAACTTCTAACCCACCCATAAGATGGTCTGTTGCTGCTCCTGTTGCCCCTGATATCTTACTTGCGTCTAATCCATACTTTGTTGCGTAGGCTGTTGCTTTCTCTCTGTTAGATATATCTAAATCACTTCTTTTCTTTTTTAATCCATTTAAGTATGCGTTTATTTGAGCAGAGTTCATTCCGTTAGTAGAGTAGCTTCCTGCCATATTTGCTGTCCTAAGGAATTCGGTTACCGCTTTGTTACCCGCAGTAACTGCGTGGCCTTCCTTTATAGCTGCATTAGCTGAATTAGCTGCTGCTTGCGAGGCGTGGTAGTTACCGTTCGAGTCTTTGTAAGTTACTGTATCCTCTTCGACTGGCTGTCGACATCTACCGTTTCTCCATACACCTCCATCTCTTTCACATCTCCTTCTATCTCTTCTGTCATCGTCATCATCATTATCCTCATCTTGCTCGTCATTACCTCTATCTATAAACCCTCCAGAGTTTCCCCCATCTAAAGCTTCTTCATAGTCATCCCAATCTTCTGAATTTTGTGGTTGTCCACTCATAATCTATTCCCCCTTAAAAAGTTATTTGTTTCTTCTCGTCTATATATCTATTGAAATACAAGTAGATTGACATATATTCAAGAGAATCCGACAGGTTTGAAGCTGATGTCCCAATACCGTGAATAGGTTTGAAGTTCAACTCGCCTGATCTATCTCTTCCATATTCATATTCCTTTAATTTAGCCACTAATTTCCTTGTTACTACATTATCCTCGAACATTACATCAGAATGCTGTAGCGAGGCTCTCAGGCACTCTATACCGTTTTGTTGTTTCTGTGGTCTAAGTCTAACTAAGTTATAACCCGATTGAGCCCAGTATGAAGCTCTCGTTGTTAAGTTGTGTAGGTTATCTTGTCTGTTAAAAACGTCGTGTGGGAATATTAACAAGCATTGCTCTTTGCTTAACCCGTAGGCTTCTAACTTGTTAGTTACAATGTCTATGTAGTGCCCAGTTGATTCCCCATTGTTCTCATACCAATCAAAGGCAATTACTTTACCACTCCTAACTACACCGAATACTATGGCCGTAGAGTCTGATATACCCAAGTCAAAACTTAAATAGATCCTATCGTCTGGATATAAAGTTAACTCTTCTACATAAATATCGCATTCTAAACTTGCTGCATAAATAGAGGCTTCATTTGCTATATCCATCTTAACTTCGAACTCTTGCTGGAATTTCTCTCTACTCATTGTCTTCTTAAACCTGTCTATAATCTTATCATTGAATACTGGTTCTCCATTATCTAATGTGACTCCATCATAAGGGTGTCGTATCTTATCCCAACCCTCCATATTCTCTATGAAGATCCTATTAAAATAACTGCTGTACCTCGGTGTGGAAATTGCTATCATCCTACCCCCAGTCAACGCCATCGAAGCTCCCAGTATACTAACCAACTCTTCGAACGCCTTACCCATAGGCCCGGCCTCCGAGAACACAACCAAGTCTACATTTGAACCAACTAAACTGTTTGCGTTCCCTATTCCCGAGAATGTTATTGTGGAACCATTGTTATACTTTAGTTTCTTACCACCGTGTAACCATTGGCCCTTTATATTAGAAGTCATTTGTGTGGTATCAAGCACAGACCCTAGATAAGGGGATCGCGTTTCATCTGCTAGCGAGCTTAGGATGACCTCAGATGCCTGCTCTTGCGTTATAAACAAGTATAGTATGTTTACCCTTGGATTCCTTTCTGCGTATCGTCCTACATTGAATAAGACATTTATATCTTTACCTATTGAATACCCAGTCCCCCTAAGATTACCTTTCAGTTTTCCTAGAGGGCTGGGCGACCTAACCGCCTAGACGCAGAATATGCCAAGTGATTATCCGAGTTCTCGAATGTATCCCATACTTCTAACTGGTACTCTCTAAGCTTAACCAGTCTTGCTTTCTTTACCTTTTTCAAACTATTCCTCAGTTTACTCTGTATGCTCAAATCAAACCTCCTACCAAATTGACTTCTGTCTTATTTTCTCTTTATATAATGGCATAGAGTCTTTATCTATACCCCAAGTTCCTATCCTACCTTTTAGCATATTCTCTCTGATCGAGTCATCGTCTTGTAGGAGTCCATAAGCTATTCCAGTAAATTTCCTACCAAACATCATATCAGGAGCTAACCTTGCCATCTTAGGCACATCAAACTCAATTATAGGTGTCAAGAAATCTTCTAATGGATTATCTCCACCTGCTAACAATTCTGTTATACCGGATAGTTCAGCTATTCCCGGTAAAGTCTCTACCGTATTCCTGACACCCGGCGTCATATTCTGCTGGAATTTAACTAATGCTCCCATTTGTCTCTGTTTGTAATCTTCCTTGTATACTGCAAATGAACTAACCATAGTGGCGTATTCATTGGCCGTATAACTTAACCATCCCATACCAAGTAATGTAGAGACTGCTTTCACGCTATCCATTTTGCTTACATCAGGATCTCCTAAAGCTTCCCAAAAACCTCTTGTGTTACCATCTGTATCCACATAGGCAACTACATCTCCTAATACATCAGTCATATTTCTAATCCCGAATCTCTTAAATTGGAACTGTGCTTTAGCTACTATTGTCTCGATTACTCCATCAAACTGTCCTAATTGCTTAGGCATTATGTCGATGATCTTTGTATGGATTGCTTGCTCCAATACAGTTAAATCTGTGTCTGTTTCCAAGTCTATTCCTAAATCCTTTATAAGCGTCTTTATATCGTTTGGTATCTTATATTTTGGATCACTCAGTCCTCTTCTAAGGGCTTCCACAGTTTCACTCGCATAAGTCTCAGCTTGTATTTCTCTAAGGACATCCGACGACTTCATATTTTCGAAGGATACATTTCTTACATGTCTAAAGAATGATGTTAACTTACCCGGGTTGTCTGCGTTTAACTCAACTAATTGTTGTAGCTTTTTCCCAATCATTACCTTTCTAAACCTCTTCCTCTCTGTGTTCAAGTGTCCCCAAGATTTACCTATATCAAATACATATAATCCTGCCATAAAGTCTTGAACTCCTACACCCGCCTTAGCTAACACATCGAATCCTATTGCCTCACCCATCTCTTGGATACCTCTACCAACTGTTCCCCCTATTTGTCCTGCCATATTTATGGGAGCTGCAATAAACAAGTTACCCAGTTCTTGTACAAATTTAGCTGGAGTCATAATGTGTCTTGCTCTGTATAGAGATAGTATTCTATTTTGGAACGGTTCTTTAAGTGAATTGAAACCTAACATAGCAGTAGTCAACCCATCGAATACCGCACCGGTTGCACCTTGGATCGAAAACAAGTCTGGCTTGCTCAACCCTATAACATCGTTTCCTGATAGATTGTCCTTGATTAGCTTAACGTAGTTTCTAAAGTCCTCCGACTCGGGTCTTACATTAGTTGTAGACTCTTCTATAAGCTTATCTACATCGATTATAGATCCCGGAATTAACTCTTTAGATATATAATTTACGAAGTCTTGATCTGTCCTGTATAGAGTATCGAGGTCTACACCCTTCGTATACTTATCTAACAGATTCATAAGGCTATCAAATTCGCCTTTGATTCTCTCAATCACAGCGGCGTCTAAACTGAGTCCACTTTTGTCCAAGAACATATCTAACAACTCAATTTCGTCTACCCCGCTCTTCCTCGCTAAGATCATATCAGCTAGTTTAGGAGTGTCCAAGACATCAAACCCTATTGCTTTACCATCAAGATCTAACATAGGCGTTCCTGCTTCCAAAAAGAAATCTTTCCCAAGCGTTTCCTTTAGTCTGGCATAGTCAAGAACGAATCCATCTCCTAAACCGTTTAGCTTCTGTATCTTCTTTATAAACTTTAGCGATGTGGATGTCAACCCCTGCTCTCCGAGCGACTTAGCGACTATCTTACTATTTGTCTTGAACTCTCTGTACCAACTCTCTTCTTGTAGAAAATCATTGAATATCTTAGTAGTTGTATCTATCCTTCTCTTTACTGGAGCTAATACATTACCAACTCTCCTTTTAAGAGTCGACTCGTGCAGGTTTTTAGCAAACTTCGACTTGCTGTTCTTTAGGAACTCTGTGGTTTCTCCAAGAACGGCACCGACTCTATTAGCAAAAGATAAGGTAGATTGGCCCTTTATCCCTATCCCTCTTATATCTTTCTTGTTTGCATTAGCACCGTAGATCCTTTTAGATTTTTTCAAGTTGGCCGTTAAGTTATCTTTCTTTTTACGCAATTCTACCAACTCGCTGACTCTGTCGTTCTTTATAGCTTCCGGAACTCCGGCCGTTTCCGATGCCCACGTTCCTTCTTCTAACTCTTTTATTCTCTGCTCCGTGGCTATTAGTTCGTCAAAATACTCAGTAGTTTTGATCTTTACGTCCAAATGAACATCCGGAGTTATCTCGTCTGCTGGATTATCTAACGAGTCCAGTATCTCTTGCTTTTGCTTAACATAACCGTGAACTCCTTTCTTCTCATCTATAATTTTTGAAGCCTTAAGAGCTGCCTCTAACATTTCATCTACTGCTTGCTTATCTACTGGAGGAACTTTAGTCCCCTTTAATGCTCCACCTATGAACTCACCACCCATTTCAAATACTGTCCCGAATGCCACATTCTTTACATAAGACTGGAAGTATTCTTTAGAATTCATAACCGTACCACTGTTTATATATTGATCTCTCGAGTCTTCATAAGTATCGAATACTGATTCAACTCCTGCTGTTGCTAATCCTTTACCTGCCACACCTAACAGTCCTGTTCCACCTGTGAATCCTCCTACAACTGCTCCAATTGCTATATCTCTAACTGGTTTATATCCTGTTCCTACATATTCTGCTAAATCACCTGCTAAACGAGTAACACCCATTCCCAAGTCTGCTATCTTTGCCTCTGCTATCTCCTCATCTATTGCTAACTGCTTGTATCTCTCTTCCAACTTCTCATCGCTGGATAGCATAATCATTGTCTTCTTAAATCCGATAGACGCCTTATCTGTTATATAGTCTAACCTTTCCTTTCTCTCTGGTTTAAGAACATTGTTGGAGATGTTGCCCAAAGACAACGACTCCTTAATGTAATTTCCAGCGGCATTCTTTTGTATTGCCATATTTAGCCCCCTGTTTAGTATCTTCTCATAAGCCCTTCATCTATTCCAGTCGGCTTCATCTTCCTCTTATCGCTAACCGATGGTAGGATATCGCCTTTTTTCCTATCAAATAGCGGATCTGTGTGTAAAGGTTGAGGTTTAACGACTTTCTTTAATTTTCTTTCCTTCTTCTTTTTAGCCACTTGGTCTCTTAATTCCTGCTCTTTTAGCCAGTTGTCATAAGTTGTAGACTCTGTTTTGTATCTACTCTTGTCTAATGCCATTTTACCAGCTACAATCGTTTTTGTCAAGTCTAACACTGCTGGGCTATCGTTTATATAGAATATAACACCGTTCTTATTCAGCTCTTCCTGAGTTGTCATTCCATCTGATAACATTTGGTATCCCACCTGTTTCAATATCGCTTGTCTATCCGTTTCGGTTACCAAGACGCTCAATAGATCCTTGATAGGCTTTAATTCGGTGTCTGATCCTAGCATAGATATGTCTCCGACTTTTATAGGTATAGTAGAAGCTCCCTCTTTAGAAGTGATATAAGTAGTTACACTCGGATTGCTGTCGTTCCCATCCATAGCGAAGTAGTAGTCGTCATATGTTATAAGCCCATTAGCTACCGATGATCTAACAAACATCTCCACCTCTACCGTGTCCATTCCTGCCGTATGTTTCCCGATATACTCTGCTGTTGCCACCTGTTTGCTTCCAGTCTCTTGGAAAAGGCCCTCTATCTCCTTCTTATCTATTGCCACCACTTCTTTACCGTGCAAGTTATAGATTTTGCCACTCTTAAACCCTTCTTTTAGGTCGTTAGTAGCCAGCCCAGTTCTTCCTATGTGCGAGGAGTCTCTTAAGGTATCCAAGTTGTCTCTTGTTGTAGGAATGTATCCAGTCATATAGACACCATCAGTCTTCATCTTTTCCACAGTGGCCCCCGAGATGTCTCCTATTGCCATTTTATTATTATACAGAGACGCCGTTGTAGGAGTTTCCTTGATGTTCGATAGTATAGTCGCTTCAAGTAGCTCAAATTCGTCCTCTAAGCCGTTCCTGAACCCGACCTCTAACAAATCCTTGTCGTCGGAGTTGATGTATGCGTTGGTCGATTTAAACGAGTCTACCTGTGAGTCGATCTCTTTCTTCTTATCAGATGAATAGTCTAATCCGTATTCACTAAACTTGTTAGACACGAGTGTCTTGAATTGACTTGTGTATGTCTTAGCTACGGCGTCCTCGGCCGTTCTCTTCCCTTTTACAATTGAAACAGATAGATACTCCTCATCTGCTAATCTAGTAGTCCCGGCAACATCCACCATCGTTCCTTCGACTAGCCCGATCTTCTGCGTATTCAAGCCAGTTATCGTGTCTCTCGCTGCTTTTATATTCGCTGCATATGTAGCCGTTTGGACTTCATTCGATAGCGTATCAACCTTAACCTTAACGGTCTTCTCTTGCCGAGTAGCAAAAGCGTTGCTCATAGTCGAGGCCAATTCACTGCCGATCCCGTTCTCTACTAATTTATCATATACTGTCTTCTCGTATACCTCTTTGTTAAATGATCCGTATTCCTGTAGCTTCTGTAGCCTCTTAGCTCCGTTGTATTGAACATACTCGGGCGACCCCGGTATAAGCTTAGTCGTCTTGGCAAAGTCCGTGGTAAGTATCTCAGCCATACCGTTGTTGATCCCGCTCTCCTCTATCTGTAGAGTCAAGTTAGACTTCTGAACCAATTTAGCTTGATCACTTAGCCCCGGTACATTATCAATTGCCTTAAAGGCCAAGTCTAGGTTCATCTTATCCTTCTTGATATCCCCGGTAGTCGTCTTAGCGGCCAAAGTTGTGATCTCCAAGTCTAGCGTTCTCTTTTCCACCTCGACCTTATTCTCAACCTCTGTTAGCTTTACCGTAAGATCGAATGTATCCTTAGTCGTTTGTTGCTGGTGCGAGGTAATTAACCTAGTCTGGTTAGTAGCTTCTAATCCCGACGACTCGATTGATTGCTTCTGCCGTTGTAGGAGTATATCCTTAGCTTTAAGTAGTTCAGTTCTGTAATTGGAATCCTTTAATGCATTCTCATCTGTTAACCATTTAGCATTGAATTCAAGGTTAGTCTCGTTTACTGCTCGTTCTAATCTAAGTCTCTCTACATCTTGTTGCTTATCTGCTAATTGACCTGCTATCTGCATAGCTCCAGAGGCGATTATAGTTGCCATCTCTGATCCCGAGTTAGCCTTGATATCTAAATCTATGTTCATATCCTGTAATGCTGGAACTGACTCTGCTATTCTGTATTCTATATTATCCATAAATCCCCCATTATCTGTTATCGTAGTATTGCTCTGATGACATTCCATTAATTACATCAACTTTATTTGGACTACTCTTGTATGACTTCGACTTAGCCTTTGGCCTGCTAATCTCATACTTAAGTCTTGCTACTTCTGCCTCTTCTTGATTGGCCGAGTAAGCGTCATATGCCATTCCACCTGCCTCTCCTACGATCGACATAAACTCTCCTATGTTTTGAGTCCTCGTCTTGTCTATCAAAGCGTTAAAGTTAAACGTAGCCTCATCCGATTGTTGCTTTAAATTGTCTGCCAACTTAGCAATCTGTAATTGTTTCTCCTCACTCATATCTTCCATCTTAAAGCTGTGGTTCTCCCTCATACGCCTCATATTAGCTTCCTCGTCTATTCTATTGGCTGATACCTTATCGTTCACATATGAGCTTCCTGCGAGGTCATACGCTGTCTGTAATACGGCTACGTTTTGTATAAAGTCGCCCTGCTCCAACCCGGCCTGTCTAATCAGCTGGTTTCTTTCATCTGCGTAGATAAAGTTAGTCTTATACCAGTTCTTTAGGTATGATTCGTTTACTGCCTCTGTATTCTTTTCATAGTTCTTTTTCAGGGCATCCATAAAGTCTACTGTTCTTCCTTCCTGTTTCTCTAAGTTCTGATTAGCCAAATGTATAGATAGCATTGAACTACCAATTCCAGCTAATGAACTGAATGTATTTGAACTCATTATACCACATCCCCTTTCTCGTTCACTAATAGAGCCCATACATTATATTCTCTACTTGCGTCTTTCAATAATTGAGTGATCATCTTTAGGTCCCCAACTTCTACATCTTTCTCTTTAGCCATATCATAACCCTTTTTTATGATGTATTCCCACATTTCTAGTCTGTCGGTAGTAACACCCAGTAGAGCCACAGTGTTCTTTTCTCTGTTCTCTATAAACAGATCCCACTTATTCCTGACTATCCATTGTGATATAGTCCCATAAGTTAGATCGTGCCTATCAGCCAGCTCTTGGATACTCAGCCCCTCGTTTATGTAATCGTAAAGCACCTTCATCTTTAATCCGGGATCTTTAGTGTTTTTAATCTTTGCCATAATTGCCTCCCTTTATCGTTAATTTTATAGATAGTATATAATATAGAGGGTCAGATTAGGGGAAAACGGTTGGAGGCCCCACCCCAATTGACCTCCAGCACGGCCAAATTCGCCATTTTAGACTCTTTTTACCCATTTTGACCCTACGGTTTTACCCGATTTGACCCTACTCCTTCCCACTTTTAACCTACGTCGCCGAGTTAGATTTAACCTTCGCACTTAGCATTCTTATCTCGACCGGTTTGTTGTCCATAGACGTCTCTATCTCCATCGTGAACCCATTATTAACTGGTAGATTACAGTCGTACTTGTATATACTAAACTCTTGTTGAGGAGCGGATGACAGATTGTTCAGCCTCTTCCCTTCAAAGTAAACATACTCTATCCCCGAGTTCAAAGCACTTAACACTAATTGCTCATATCTCGAGTCGTAATCCATTAATACAGTGTTGTTTCCTTTTCCGGCGATATTAGGAGGGTTCATAGTCAAGGTTGCCCTCTTACAGTTCCTGTTGGTCCTCACATAAAGATCCTTACCAACAAATAAGAACTCCCCCAGAGAAAATACATCACCGTGATTCTCTAATTCATATCCTACCCTTCTATACATATCCTTATCTATCCTGTCGTAAAGGTATATCTTAGTCGAGTCTCTTAATGGAGTAGCAACCAGTCTCTCCTCCCCCTCGTGCCGAGTCTTAGCAATCGAGCTAACCTCTCTATCGACCGCATACTTCTCAATCGCCGACTTAACAAAGGTCAACACCCCAGTCTCAAAGTTAGGCTCAATAGATCTCAATATATTCTTGTTATCCACATAGTAGTAGATATCATTAATTATCTCTGATGTCGTATTAGCAGGTATATCCGTGGCTATCTTAACCGAGGCTATACTGGTCGATGGACTCATTGCCAAATTATACCCAACCGAGTAGATCCCTCTATCCGTCGACACCCATATACCGTTTCCCGGAGTTAATTTCTTAATCTCGGCCGTATTCCCGTTGATAGGAGTAGGCTTTATATAGAACCCGACCTCTTTATCGGTTCCGTTCACAAAATCGTTATACTCCAAAACCTTACTAAAGAATAACTTCTCATTAGTAGCGATAACTAACCTAGATTGGAACACGCAAACGTCAACAATATCTGATCTAAAGTCAATCTGTTCACCATTAACCAAGTCCCCCTCAGTAGCTGTTGAGCAATCCGTATAGTATCCACTTCCATAAGTAGTATCTGCGTGTAAAGTCCCAAAGTTTACCTGCGTATTCCCTATGTAGTATTTCTTGGCCCCTTTCGGAACGATATAATCCTTGAATACTGCCACGTATTGCCCCTTAGTCAACCCAGTAAAGTCCTCCACCGTAGGGATCGACTTGTATTGAGTATATAATCTGTCTATCGTTATTGCTGTATCTGCTATCGTAATCTTAGCACCGTCAGATTCTATCTTAATCTTATCATAATTCTTTAATAACGACAACCTCGTATCTGTTTGAGTTCCAACTGTAACCTCAACAACTTTATACAAGTTAATTTTCATCTCTTTCTTATCCTTAAATGGTAACATAATGTTATCTTTTAAAGTAGAAGTAGAAACCGAGAAGTCATCGTTAAGTATGAACCATTTGTTATCCACGAATATATTCTCGTCGAATACACTCAATACGCTGTTAGAGTTCACTGTGACGCTTGTAACAGTCTCTACGGCTCCACTTGACTTGTTTACCGTTACCAACTTGTTATCGTCCTGTAAGACAAGATAGACCCCTTTGTTAGTGTCTTGTGTAGCGATTATATTCCCGGTGAAGTGATTAGCCGTCTTATCGTATTGCTTAGCCACTTTTAAAGTTCCTATCTCTGTAATCTCAAAGTTAGTTATCTGGTTAGCTCCATTCTGATAAACCTCAGAGGCCCGAAGGCCTATAAGTCTGTCTGAAACTTCACCATAAGAGAACATCGAGTTGTTATGGTATTTGCTACCCATCTATTCCACCCCCTAGCAAAATTAATCCATCACTCGCCATTAATCTATTGTATTCATTCGAGATCATTATATCAAACATCCCTTGATGATCCCTATACGCCGGAAAAGTAAATGTAAGCTCCTTAGCTACCAGCAACTCAATTAATCTGCTTGTGTTCTTTGGCATTTCTGCTAATTCCATCTCTGCTAAATAAGTTATCTCCAGCTCCTCGGATCTTGATAGGATCGACCCATTCTCCATTGAGTAAACATCAGACGATGCGATTACGCTCAACATTCCAACTGGCACATTGTAAGAGGTGAACTCGCCTAATTTACCGTTCTTTGCTGGCTTAACCCTCTTAGCATTGAAGTTTAATCTACCATCATTACCCATATTCGCAGCCACTTTATCTACCAATTGTTTACCAATCTCAACCAAATCTGTTCTGATGTCGTTGTAAGATACGAATAACTCGCCCACCAGTCTAAATGCACTTAGTGCTACGGCACTTTTACCAACCATCTACACCACAACCTTTTCTCTTTTAAATGTAATTGTCCCGATTGCTACCCCACTTTCAATTGCTCTCTCTATTCTCGCTGGTGTAATCAATAACAACTTACCCATCTCATCTACTGTGTCTGTAGTGTACCATAGGGCCGTTTTGTAGTGGTAACCTTGTATAACCTCTTTAGTGGCCTTTGTTGTCTTAACAACCACCTCTTTATTTACTTTGTCTTCAGTTCCAATTTTCTTCGCACACATAATTACTTGCCCCCTTCGGTTAATTCACCGTATAATACCTTCTCGATTAGTTTCAATTCCATATCTTGTCTCATAATCTTTGTATCCATACTGTTTAGTTTATCCATTATCTTCGCGATTGTCAAGTGTTTACCATCTAATCTATCATTAATTCTATCCTTAGAATCATAAAACACGTTCTTATCAAGTTTATCCTCGATCCTCTCCACCTTACCTTCTAAATAAGATTGATTGGCCTTTACCGTATACATCTGATTTCCAACAAATGCCAACGCACCAAACAGGAATCCAAGTATCCACTTGACTGTCCCATTTAGCTCTGGCTTCTTTGCTACCATAATTTCTTCACCTCTCTAAACAATACAATAGCTATCCATCTCGCGTAAGCTCTGTATGGGCTCATACCGGCTTCTATAGCCATCGTCCTGTAGAATCTGTCTACCGAATCTCTATCGTGGCTTGTGTGGTCAATTAACCAATCGTGAACCATCGAAGCTTCGCGTGTGTAACGGCTGTCGAACGCGAATGTGTCCCAGTCCCACCTAAACCCTTTTGGGATAGTGTAGATGATCCCATCTAGGGAGAACCTGTAATCTCTAACATTTTCTTGCTTATTCATATGTAGCCTCCTTGGTCAGTTTTAAATCTTGACCGGGATATTTAATCGTTTTACGATATAGAGCCGTTTCCTTTTAAGAAATTGACTGCCTTTACGATATCTAAAAATGTAACAAAATCGTCTCCAGCAACGAATTGATTGTTTGATTGATCTCCTTTGCTAGTCCCTAGTACAATCCCTCCAGTAGAGTCGGAACCGTAGAATTGAGGGGCTGTTGCTGTGTCACCATAGCTTTGTTGATTTACTGCGTTTTGTCCGTAGGATTGTAAACCTTCCGCTGCGTACCCGTATGTCTGACCTCCAGTTGCACTAAGTCCATACGACTGTTCTCCTACTGCTAAGAACCCGTAAGTTTGATCTCCTGAGGCACCACTACCATAACTTTGGTCTCCTATTGCAATTAACCCATAACTTTGGTCTCCAACCGCCTCTGACCCGTAACTTTGTGCTCCTATTGCGTCACTTCCGTAGGTTTGTGTTCCTTCTGCCAACTCACCACTAGTAAAAGGGCCTTTTGCTCTTCGTCCATAACTTTGGCTTCCTTCTGCTCCGTTTCCGTAGCTTTGGCTTCCTACTGCACTTCCACCATAAACCTGCATGCCTTGTGCTTTATATCCGTAATGCTGAGCACCAGTTGCTTCCCGTCCATATGTTTGTTGAGCTCCCGCTGATGTTCCATATGATTGCTCTCCTACCGCACTAAGTCCATAACTTTGGTCCCCTATTGCAAGTGCTCCATAGTCCTGTTCCCCAACTGCTTCTCGTCCGTAGAATTGGGCTCCCTTTGCTTTCAGTCCATAGTTTTGCTCCGCTTCTGCTTCAGATCCATAACTTTGCTCACCTTTCGCACTACTTCCATAGGATTGATTTCCTTCTGCACTACTTCCATAGGTTTGGTCTCCTACCGCATTAGCTCCGTAGAATTGCATATGCTGTGCTTTGTATCCATATGTCTGCATACCCATTGCTTCTCGCCCATAGTTCTGAGCTCCCATATATTCTTTACCGATGTTTGCTTCGCTTCTAGCACTAGTGTCATTAGCAACTAGCTTATCTGAATTCATTGTGAACACAGGAAGCAATCCAATTTTATCGCCTAAGATTTTACCTTGCTTAGCACTCAGCACTTTAGCAGCATCGTCCGTTGTTAGGTTATCCACTATTGAAGTTGTGTTTATTTTAAGATTTACTGCTTCTCGTAATGATTTTGCAACTGCAGCAGCAACTGGCTGTGTAGTACTAGTTGAACTAGAGTCATTGATTACTTTAGACTTTAAAAAGTCGTCGGTCATCTTCGGGCTCATTATAACATCATCCTTAGTTGCTGCTATTGCTTCTGCTGAAGTGGCGAAACTTGATTCGTCCTGCACTTTATACTCTGCACCTGTTCCATCGGTTACGTATGCTTTACCAGTCGAAGGTTTGTATTTAATGTTATGTTTAGCTTCTTGTCCAATGTGGATCGAATCTTCCGGTAAATCTTTCATACCTGCACCGTATCCCACTGCTGTTGATCTTTCTCCTTGGTTAACGTCGCCAGCCAATGCTCCATATGCTGTTTTGTTTGTAGTTGGTATATCTTGTTTTTTCACATCTAACGCATTTATATCGTCTCTTGCTGGTTGATCTATTGCCGATACAACCACATTATTCTTTATCTTGGTTTTACTCATAGTTTGCCTCCTTGGGGGTCTACTCCCCCTAAATTGTTATACTCCTTTCTCTAATTTTTCACACCAAAACTCTCCTCTTGTCGCTTCATCAACTGAAGTTCCATCGTGATTAGGGAAATACTTAACTAATAGTTTCTTAACCCTTCCTGTGTCTGTCATATAGAACTCTTTATGTTCATGCCAGTTCTGAACTGTTGTAAGTTTATAACCCGCTAACATCTCCAATTGAGTAGGATGGTTAGACCAGTCTGCGATAACCTCTCTTCTACCGTAGACTTGGAAGTAAACCCATTTACCATTCGACTTTATATAGTCGTAGTATTTCTCTGCACCCATAGATCTTGCAGAAATCCTAACATTAGTAGTTTTTGTTATAGAAGCTATAGAACTATCTAAAGACGCTGGGTAAGTACAAGATAGTATCGTATCAGATGAAGACTTAATCGTAAGGTCGACAACTGTTCCACCTGCTATCTGTATTGAAACTGTATCGTGCTTAATTGCTGCTTTCCCACCGTAGTAGATCTCTATCTCTCTTCTTTTAGGATCAGGGTAGACTGCAATTGACTCAACATTGTGAGGTGCCGAGCTATCCCAAGACAAATCGAAGTATCTTAGGTTAAAGTTTTGCAGCGAGTCCCCATCAAACAGAGTAACCTGCGTCGTCGAAGAAGATTCGTGCAGTCTGAATCTATCGTTGTCTTTACCTAATGTATCAGGTGGCAAAGAAGTTCCGACATAAGTGTTTACTATCGAGTGGCTTACGTACTCCTTTGTAGCAAGAACTCCTATATGCTTTTCATCGATAGTCTTAGACCATTGCCAGTCTACTGTACCGTGCCGTTTAGCTCCAAGATGAAGGATCATATTGTCTCCCATAAGGAAGCAACCTAAGTCTCCAGAGTTATTCCTTGACACCATTACCATCACTTCTCTTTGAATTGGTGCTCCAGTCACATCAGTACCGTAGTATATCCCAGTCTCTTTAATCTCATCCATGCTAAGTATAATTCCTTTGTTATTCATAACTCCGTAATCGTCCTCTGCTACGTGTCTCCATTCAGACCATATACCAATCATAGCGATACGTCTCCAAGTCTTACCCGAAGCGTCTACAAGCCTCTGTGTCATAAACTGCTTGCCACCTGTTTGAGTAACCTCTAAAACTTCAAGTGAAAATGCCGAGTTATACACATCTGTTGGCGAATTAGAATGGGTTACATTCTGTTCCCAAGCATTATAAGTTCCGGGGATAGTTAGCGAGTTTAAGTTTTGTGGGCCAGTTAACTTTTTAGCTCTAGTCATCCAAGACGCACTTTTTACACTTTTAGGAGATACTGCTTTGTCTGCGACTATACCCTCGACCATTTCCTCGTCAGTGCACAGTTCTAAGAAGTCCGTAGGAGCGTCTCCACCTGCTACCCATATTCCAGACTCAACGTGGTAAACCTTCTCGTTTCCAACTGATCCTACATAGGCATACATCGAATCTCCCGGTGTCGGATACTTGGCTAACAAGGTTGCTTCATCTATAAACGTACCTACAAATATAGAACCACCTGCATTACCTTTTAAAGCATATCTTATGTCTGACTCTGTCTTGTTTAAATAGTTTTGATCAAGTTCTGATTTAGAAACTACCGAGTTTAAGTCTCCATCTTTAACTACTACTGGGTCAATGTTCTGTGGGGCCTCTATGTTTATCTCTGCATGTAAGATACCGTTTAAGTTGACTGCATAGAATAAGGCTTGCCATACACCACTCGTAGGGTTTGTTATAGAAGCTCCAAATCCAAGATGTTCTATAGTTGGTAAGAAATAGTATTCATCGACCTTATATGGGTTTCCCTCATCGTCTACTGCTCCCGGATGTATAACTGCATCCCCGCCAAAATAGATCTTAACCTCTGTTGAGCTAATTCTTTTAGCTAATCCATCTGCTGGTGTTTGAGATTTAGCGTATTCCCATTTACCGTTAGATCCAAGATGAGCTGGTACAAAACAGTTAGTTGGGAATTCTATCAAGTCGTTGTGGGCCACTATCTTAAAGTTAAGGTCGTTGCTGCCTAAATCTTCCCATTCCAAGTATTGTGTTGCTATATAGTAAGTAAATACCTCTTTACCTATTGTATTTCTAAACACAAATACCTTCTTAGCTCCCTTAATTGTTATAGACACCTGTCCAGCATATACACCTGAGACTAATGCTGTGTCGATAGCGAGTCCCGTGTGAGGCCTGATGTCGTCTGTATACCAGTATCCTTCAGTAAGGTTTTCTAACATTACTCCGGGTTGAATAGTACCCATATCCAGCAATATATTATCCATTAGATTCTGAATAGCACTTAATTGCTTTCCACCTTCATCGGCGATAGTCTTCTTTTCTTGAAGAGCAACTGTGTTTATCTCTGTTTTCTTTTGACCTGTATAATTGTTTATATCGGGCTTAACAACTGTCTCTATATAAGCAGTCCCTTGTGAAGTTAGTTCTTGTGCCACCTTTGATGTTATAGTTGGAAGAGCGTATCCGCCTAAATGAGCGTCAATCTCGTCTATACCGTATTTCTTTACCTCTGGCTTAGCAACTGTCTCAACATACTCTTCCAGTTTAGTTCTAAGTTTATTTGCTTCAGCCTCTAAGTCTAAAACTTTCAACCCTCTAAATTGCTTTTTTTGATCATCCCAATACCAAGTTTCCTTGTCTCGTAAAACAGGTAGAGTTGTCTCTGCTACGCCATCATCTGCCATCATAACTTGTGTCTTAACTATGTGCCAAAGTTCCTTCAGGTCTCTAACGACCTCGTTATATTCAGCGATTAATTCTCCTACATCAGGGTTACCCGTTGGGTTGTATTCGGATGAATCAAATTTAACTTCTTCCATAATTTCAAACGCGATATATTTGTCTATAACTAATTGGTCTAAGATCTCTACCTTATCCATATTGTTTTCATTGATTAGTCTATACTGTGATGTAGATAACTCTGTGTAGGTCTCTTTATCGTTTCTGTAAAAGTATACAAGATTAGTCCTGTCTAATGTACCTAAGTTATATTTGTTGTTTGCTGTTTTTAATGCAAAGGAAATATATCTAAGTTGCCTGTTATTTTTACTGCTCATACTGTTTGCTCGCCTCCTAAAAAAAATAAGGGAAGGATCTCTCCCTCCCTATTTGGTAGTTGTTGCCTATGTTAGTGAAATTACCTTAACTGCGTCGTTATCTAAAACTGCTGCTGCTCCTGATGTCCCGGCTTCCACTAAGAATCCGTTCTTACCATCGATCTCTTTGATCTTAGCTTCGTCTAAACCGTTCCATTTAGCGAATCCCACACCATTTTTAGCTAAAACGATAATCTTCTTAGCTGGACAAGCTTCAGATACGATGATTTGTGCTCCACCGATACCGTTCTTACCAGTTCCTAATTGAGTTGCGTAGTCAGATGAAGTAAACTTAGTTACCTTGAATAACTTAGCATAGTCAGCTCTGTTCATAACTACTGCTACGTTAGCTGGGTAGTCTGGGTTCTCGTCTGCTAATGAAGTCATAAATGCTACTTCTGTTACGATCTCTTCGAATGCTGGTTCATCAATATCCGTTGAAGGAATAGTTCCTGCGTTAGTTGAAGCTAATGCCGCTGTAACGATTTTAGCGTTAACACCGTTCTTGATAGCGTTCTTGAAATCTTTTAAGTATGCCGCTTCCGGAGAGAAGTTGTAAGAAGCAATTTTGTTCTTCTTAATGAAATCGTGTTCAATGATTTGCTCCATCTCTACATCGATCCCTGATAATTCTCCGCCTGTTCCGACATATCCTGAAGCGTAGATGTCTACATCTGAAGTAGATCCAGACCCTTTACCTAATCTTGTGAATGTGTACTTTGAACCTTGTGCGTTCATCTCCGTTGAACAGAATTGAGTTAAGTCTGTTTCTAATCCTTGTTTGAATCCTAAAAGTACTGACGATTTAAATTGTTTTTGAGCACTCGAGACATCGAATGTAGCCATAATTGTTTCCCCTTTATCTTTTCAGATAACCCGCCGATAGTTTGCGTATAATCTACAATAATGTTACTAGTTAAAATAGCTAGCGTATTTAGCGAGAATTTGTTCACCATTAGATTGTTTAGATAACTTATTTTTTAGTTCCGACATACCTTTGGCCACCTCTTTCCCGCTCATATCACTTTCTGCAAGTTGTAGTATCTTGTCTAATACCTCATTATCCGCGATCTCCGTTACCTTTGGCCCTTCCGCTTTTCTTCCAGTTGATCCTTTACCTTGATTGGCAAAGACCGTCATAAGTTTGATTAGCTCAGGGGACCTCTGTACTGCTTTGTAAGCCTCTTCGATATCTGTTCCCTTCAAAGTATCCTTTACATAGCTCATAGTGGTTTTGTAGGACCTTAGTTCGCTTTTAGTCAAGTTCTCTTTTAGGTAAGTAGTAAGTTCAGCCTTATTCATTTTAGAAACATCGATCGGTTCGTCCTCAACGTCAGTGGGTTCGTCCTCGTCTTCTAATCCAAAATCTAAGTCTTCGATGTTCTCGTCTACGTCTGTTTCCTTATCGATCACGTCAGGATCTGCTGTTGCCTCGTCTACGATCACTTCATCTTCCTTTACCTCTATATCTGTTGGTTCGATTATTGCTTCATTCTCTACGCTCATTTACTTTGCCTCCTATAATTTATATGCTGGTATTCTCGACCATCATTGAAAATGGTTCTTTATTTACTAAAATTGATCTCATTAAATGCAGTTGAATGAATTTAAGAAAAGATTCGTCCTGTGAAAACTTACTACATAATTGTAAATACTCTTCATATTGCACACTATTTATTGTCCTCACCCCCCTTGTTGATGATCGACTCTAGGATTGCTCCTAACTTTCTATGATCGGCTCCTACGAAGCTCTCATACGCCTCTCTGGTCATCGTAAGAGTCACCTTCGCCTTGATCCACTCCTTACCTGTAGTTTCATTAACCCCTATACTTTTAATTTCATTACTCATCTTCTTTGCCTCCGTTATCTTCATTTGTCAATATGTGTATCCAAATTGAAACCATCATCCATATAGCAAATAACATAGCCGCTTTTGGATAGAATGCTGTTATACCAATAACTGCCGCCCCTACTAAACCGCTATATATTTTGTTTTTCATATGCTTCCTCCCAACATTTTATGCACCCTAGATCACAATTCACTTCTCCAAGATCGAAGTTCCTAGGGC
>JAVCKZ010020008.1:0-36132 GCA_034780755.1 Lepetodrilus elevatus | reverse complement strand
CAAATACAGAAACGATGTCAGTTGCAATTTTTGATTTATTTTTTTCAAATCACTCACTCATTTTGTTTTCTAAGTTGTTAATATTTTTGTGTTTTTCTATTTTTTGTTCTTTTGCCTTAATTACAGGGAATGATAAACTGTGTAGTTTATCCTTTAACGAATATAAAAATAAATCACGTGTCGGTTCTTGATAATTTGAATAAACAAAATACTTATTTGAGAAATCGTGTCTTTCTAATGTTGAAAATGGATTACGCTTAATACGGCCCAATGTTTGCTGACTAAGTTTTTCGGATTGCACGTCTCTAAGTTGCACTAACATGCATGCCCGTGGGATGTCTCATCCTGTTGCAGGTCCTACTTTGAAAATTATTACATCAATAGATGAATTCTGTTTTGATATTTCTGTTAATTCTATTTTTTCTAATGTGGAAGAGCTTTTGTCATTTCCAGAAAAATATTTTACTCAGTTTAAACCTTTAATTTCAATCGTTTTAATTATTTCTTTAATGTTTTTATCTTGATCTTCTATATCATTTTTTGAACTAAGAGACTTAACTTGTATTAGTATGGCTGGGTTTATATTATTCTTTAAGTACTCAACTTTAACTTCTTTAAACTTTTTTATAGCAATTTTTAATATATCTAAATCGTCAAGTTCTTTTTTATCATTTATATATTCTGAAATTCCATTATTAAACACTGCTTCTGACTTCAATAAATACTTACCTTCGTCTGGATTGTTTAATTCGGATTCTTTGATTATAACTTGCTCAGAACCAGGATTTGGAGTTGCTGTCATTCTTATTGTAAAATCCGCATTTTCTGTAAATTTACCCTCAATATTCAATTCGTTTTTATTTAGTTTTTTAACTGCTCCGCCAATATGTGCTTCATCTCGAATGTAAATCATTTTATAACCATTTGATTTTATTTCATCAATAAATGCATCAAAAATACCATATTCGCTAAAAATACGACCTTTTCCGAATGATGATTTACCAAATATAAGCACTTTGTTTTGTTCTGCCTTTATGGAAGGCGTATAGTCTTTTAGTGTTCCTTTTAATTTAGATGGAGACACCTGTCTTTCAATGTTAAGGTGATTTTTTAAATACTTGTTGTATTCTCTTAATTTCATTTCAAATTGTTTAGGAAGGTCCGATGAGGAAACTGTTGCTATGACAAAAATTAATTTTTCTGAAGTTTGTTTTGAATTTGTTATCATTTCATCAATTATATTTGATGCCATAAAAGTTTTGCCAGAACCAGTAGGGGCCTTAAAGTCAATTATCAATTCCTTATTTAAATATTTTTCCATGATTTCGTTCACAGCCTTGTTTTGCACTTTAGTTAGTTGCATTAGTGTTTTTCCTTTTTGTATGGATGTAAAGAATTTAAATCTGCATATATATTAACATTTTCAATAGAACTATATGATGGAGAAAGTTTTCTGAATTCTATTTTTGCTAGTTCCTTTATCTCTCGTGGATCAGTTTTAATAGATACATCATGTTGTTCAAGTGAAAATACTCTCAATTTTTCATTTTTAAATGGTTTATTGTTATCTAATCACTTAAAGTTTTCTGTAGTATTTGCCCCTCTTCCGTTTATGATTCTAAAAAGTCTTTCATAAGTTACATCCTTGGCAATATTATTCTCATTATTTGTACATAAGATAAAGTTTCTTTTACCGCCATCCAATCTATTTAATTCCATAACTGCGTGACCTGTAGTTCCTGAACCAGCAAAGAAGTCCAAAATTAATATATCTTTTTTATTTATAAGGTCTATTAAAAACTTAATAAGTTCAGTGGGTTTTGGATACTTAAACGAATGATTGCTCAATATTGATTTTAATTGTTTTGTACCATGCATAGTTAATGCCTTATCAAATATACTAGGGTGTGTTAATGTTAAGCTTTTTAAATCTTTTTTGTATTTTTTAATAAAAAAGTTTTTATTTTTTTCTTTCGGGAAAACCATCTTTAAACTTTTTGTTCACTCAGAAACTCTTTTTTCAGAAAAAGCTCAAAATCTGCCTTTAGGTGGAATATATCTCTCATTAGTATATGGATTAACAATTTCAAAACTATAATTACCCGAGGCAGCAGAAGGATTATCTTTTATTCAAGGTCCATTTGGATCATTGTCCGGATTTTTATAATTATCAAAATTACGGGACAAACCTTTAAATTTAACCTTATTAGTATTTCTAGAATATGTCAAAATATATTCATGTGTTGTAGCTATATTTATCTTAGGGTCATTAGGTGTTGTTCTATTTTTTCAAATAATATTGCAAATAAAATTTTCTTCTCCAAATATTTCATCCATCAATATTTTTAGATATGCTTGTTCAGAATCATCTATTGATACAAAAATTGTGCCAGAATCAGAAAGGAGCTCCTTCGCCATCACAAGTCTTTCCTTAATCATATTCAACCAACCAACCCTTGAATATTTATCTCTATAAATAAATGTCGAAGCTTTTTCCTCTGTTTCTATTGTTAAAGAGTTCTTGTCCTTTTGTGTTGCTTCAGTATTATATGGTGGATCAATATAAATGACATCTATCTTGTTTCTATGCGTAACAAGAAGATTTTTTAATGCATCATAATTATCTCCAATTATTAATTTATTTTCGTTTTCTGCAGCTTCGTCATTAACATTAATTCTCATATCTTTAATTTCTTTTATAAGTGTTATGGCATCTCGTTTTACTTCAGGTGCATCATCAAATCTAAAACCCAATTTCACTCTTTGTATAATAAATTGAAATCACGAATGCTCTTGCCCTTCTGGAGCTTTATCAATCATTTATTTTGCTAATTGTTTTTGGTCTCTATTAAAAGATGCCGAAGACATCTCATCTATTTTGTTTTTGTATTCATCTTTAATTGTCATATTGCCCCTTTAATATTTTAATATATCAATTATATATATTTATTCATAGTTATATAATTATAGTATGAATAAAAATGAAAAAAACCAATTAGAAATGTTTAGAACATTTGTAATGCAAGAAAAAGACGAAAAAGGCTATTTTTATGGTGCTATTTCTGTAAATGAAACATTCGAACCATATGACGCCGTCGTTGAATTTGAAAATAAAAAAATATATGTTCAATTAACTACAATGAGCAATCTTGTTGGAAAAAATAGGAAAGATAAAATAATAACTCATAGAAAATCTACAAATAAATTAAAATGGACAGATAGTCAAACTGAGGCTGAAAAAGATAAAAAAAGATTGAATAAGAGAAATATAGAAAGAGAAATAATAAAATGTGACGGCGGTCACTTGCATGTTAGAGACAATTATAATACACTATTAGATGAAGAAGAAGACTTAGATAAAAAACATAATATCAAGAGTGGTCATTTAATTAATGCGATAGTTAGGACAATAAAATTAAAAAGTAATAAAAAAACATATATATCAAAAGATAAAAAGATGAATAGTACTCTTGTAATTTTAGACGAATCGCCAAACGTCTTTAAAGAGCTTCCAATAGTTAACTTTGGAAACTGAACTTCAAAAGATGTTAAAAGATACAAAGGATATTCTGTGTCTGATTTTCTAAAACATATTCTAAATTTAGCATTAAATGAATCAAAATTAACAACTTTTTTTGATGACATAATAATATATTTTAAAAAGATTGGAACTTCAAATGATCCAGATGATTTGTGGAATTTAATTGTTCACACAGAAAATAATGATAAATTTCCGGCAGTATTCCATTCTAAATTTATTGTTATGACAATAAAATCTTCATATAAATTTATGCAAATTATTGACAACAAAGATATCTAGGTAAAAGTGCTACTTTATCTCTTCCAAAAGCTCTTTTCAGTTAACAAATTTAACGTTTGATGTTTCTTTTGTTTGTCCTGTATGAATTATTATGGAGTTAGTTTGTTTAGCTTTATTAATAATATCTATAAGTTCATCGTCTTCTAGTTTATGAACATCAAAGGATTTGATTTCATAAGCTTGATCATCTATATAAATATCTACATCTGGAATATCTACTTTATTACTTAACCTGTTTCTTTGTAATGGATTATTAAACATAGAGTAGATGTTACTGATGATCATATTTTCAAACACAAATCCTGATGTTGGTAATTCTTTTATTTTGTCAGTCTTATCTATCTTTGTTTTAAGGTCTCTATATTCTGTATTGATTCTGTAGTACTTATATGAGTTCCAATCAAAAGGGTAAAGAGTGTATATTGTTTTTTTAGATGGTTTATTATATGAATACTTATCTGGTATCGCTAGTATTAATTGACTTTGAACAAGGAAGTTAATAAAGCTTTCAACTTGTTTGTGATCAAATGATGCATCACTATTTGTAGTAACCATTCTTACTGTTGCACTCTTGGTCAATTTAATGCCTGGATTTAAGGAAATATTCTTAAAGATAGCATGAATATTCAATGCCTTGTATTTACTTGTAAGTATTTGTTTTTCAATCACCGCTTGAAACTTATCAACAATACTTGTTTGTGTATATGGAGGAAAAGAAAAACCATCTATGTAATCTTCTTGTTTTTCGCCTTTAAGAGTTAGAAACTCTGCAAATGTATAAATACCCATATATCTTATTTCAAATCTACCAGTTCCTTGTTCTTCGTTCTTTAACAACTGTATTGCGTCACTACCAGTTGAATAGAATCTTATATTTGGATATTTATCAATAAGCCCCTTAAGAACTCTTGCTCATTCAAACAGTCTTTGTACTTCATCAAATAATACTAGTTTTATATTGCCTAGAGCAAGCAGGCTATCAATATTAGTGATAAATTGAGTCCTTCCTTCTGATCTAGTAGAAAAATCAATACCACTAAAAATAGGATCGTCAAGATCTATAAACAATATCTTTTCAGCTGTTAGGTTTGATTCAAGTGCTTTGTATTTTAAGAAGTCTGTTTTACCTAGTCTTCTCATACCTATAACAGTTAAGTTCCTATCACTATTATTTAAGATGATCCTATTCTTATAGTCATTAGCTACTTCAAGACCATTAACTCAGTTGGCACTTATGTTCTTTATATCTCTTATATTCATATAGGCATTATAGCACAGTTGGGCACTACTACCCAAAAGTTTTGGGTAGCACTACCCATAATAAAAAAACATGCCTAAACATATTCTTTTACTTTTCCATCTTTATATACTTTATCTATTATTCCGCCACCAAGACATTTATCTCCATCATAGAATACGGCTTGTTGTCCAGGGGTAACTGCTTCGTATCCTGTTGGATACTTAAGCAGTATATCTTTTCCTTTTCATTCCATAGTAACTTCTTGTGCTTCTGACTTATACCTAAACTTAACTTTAAGATCTTTAGGTATGTAGCCTTCTATCATTCAATTAATATCTGTTATAAGTGCTTCATCAGATATTAAGTATTCTTTATTTGATAGTGGCGCTACATATATAAGTTGTTTCTTCATATCATGTCCAGCTACATAAAAAGGTTCTTTCATTCCTCCAAGGTTTAATCCTTTACGTTGTCCTATTGTGTAGTACATAGCTCCTACATGTTTACCTACTACTTTATTATTTGTAATATCCACTATGTCTCCTGGTTTAGAAGGTATGTAGTTTTGTAGGAAGTCCTTAAAGTTTCTTTCTCCTATAAAACAAATACCTGTCGAATCCTTTTTAGAAGCTACTACTAGGTTTAATTCCTTTGCTATTTCTCTTACTTTTGACTTAGGAAGTTTAGCAAGAGGAAATAAAGCCTTTTTAAGCTGTTTCTTACTAACTTGAGATAGAAAGTATGTTTGATCTTTTCAATCGTCGTGTGGTTTCTTTAATATGCCGTTTTCAAGATCTGCATAGTGGCCCGTTGCAATGAAGTCTGTATCAGGATAGTTTTTAAAGACTCAATCATGGAAAGCTCCAAACTTAACATACTTATTACATAAGATGTCAGGGTTTGGTGTTCTTCCTTTTTCATACTGTTCTATTAAGTCTTTAAAGACATTGTCTCAGTATTCTTTTACAAAGTTTACTTCGACTACTTCTATACCTAATTGTTTACCAAGAGCTTGTACATCTTTTCAATCTTCTTCTACTGGACAAACTCCTGTTTCCATAGCTGGATTACCTTTAAAATCATTATTCTTAAATGAATCTCAGTTCCGCATAAAAACACCAACCACTTCGTGACCTTGTTCTTTTAATATATGGGCTGTTACTGCAGAATCAACTCCACCGCTCATTCCTACTATTATCTTTGACATGATTTAATTATATAGAATCAATTTTATATTTTAGTGAAACCTATTTACTCTTATTTTGCAGTTTGTTTATATTTGCAAGAACTTTATCTTTTAGTCCTTGAATGTATTTTTTGTTAAAAAGAATTTTTCCAGAATTATTAAGTTTTATTATTTCATCTAAAGAAGTTCCATATTTTTTATATTTTTCAATGGTGATTCCAGTGTAGTTATTTTTAAGCATCATTTCTATACCACGAAGCTTAGAAACATCTTTTTTATTAAATGCAATTTTAAATACTCCAAGTAAATTATTAGGTGTTGTTGGAGAGAAATTACGATATCTATTGCTTTTTTCATCTAGTATTTTTTTAATTTCTGCTTTTCTCTCAGGAGTAGTTGTTTTTTTGCGATACTCGTTTTTAAGTTTTGCTACTTCTTTTGCATTATCTTTGAAATGTGCAAAGAAATCACCATCTGAAATAAGTTTTCTTTCTAACATTTCATCGTAGTCAATATTAGCTTGTTTTTGTGCTAAAACAACAGGTAAAACTATTACTGCAGATAACACTGTAACGGTTGGAATAATTATTGCAAACTTATGTAAAGTCTTCATATTTTACCACCCTTTTATTACTAATGTAATTATACCATTTTGAGGGTCGAAAAAGGCATTTTTAGAGCATTATTCTATAGGTTTATCTATGGTAATTTCTTCCTTTTTTCTAAAGTAAATAACCATGAAAACACCAATAGCAATGGGGATCATAAGCAAGAATGCTCATCAGTCTATAAGGTCATGTTCATATCCATTTCCTACTACTCCAGGAATGAATTGTAAGAACTCAATAAATATTGCTGGAATAAGGAAATTATTAGAGTCAATTATAGCCGTAAGCTTTGGTCCAATTATGCTGATTGCATGAATATGTATGAATCTTAATACAACTAAATTGGCAACCATTAGCATCATAACAAGAAGTGTTTTTCAATTAGCAAGTATTCTTCCATAGTAATCAAATGAGTTTCCAAATATAAACATTAATGGCATTATCAATAATGTAGTAGTTGCAAATGAAGACATTGATCTTGATAATACTATTTCAGAATTAGTAAAAGTATTCTTTGACTTTATATCCATTCCTTTTTTTATAAAGAAACCTTCTACAGCTCAAAACATTGCAGCAAGAAGACCCATTAACATTCCAACAAGATTATTAACGTCTAAGCTCTTTCCATCAAGTAATGCTGGTATTGATATAAATAACAATCCTGATACAACAGAAAGAAGAACACCAACTCAAACTAACTTTGGTTCTTTTTCTTTGTTATACATCTTTATTAATAGCATTGAAAAGATTGGATAGAAGGCAGTAAGTATAACTCCGTATCCAGCCCCAGCTAGAGCTATACCAAGTATGTAGAAGAAATTACCAAAAGCAGTTCCAACTGAACCAGCCAATAAGAAGTACATCCCTTGTTTACTTCTTATCTTTGAAACAATACCTTTAAATACTTTAGGTCCCATTAAAATGATTGTTACTAATAAAGTAAATGTTTCTTTAACTCCAAGAGCAGCTGCTGCAAACTCAGGAGTTGCCATAACTGCTGCAAACCCCAATATAAATAAGTTAAATATAAGCCCTTCAAAACCCTGCAAGAAAGCTACACCTGTGGCAAATATAACTCCTTTTTTTGTTTGTTTCTTAGTTTTCATATTTGTATTATAACAATAAAAAAATAGGCATTGCCTATTTAGCACCTTTCATAGATCTCATAACTGATTTAATTTGAGACTCTGATGGTTTACGACCCATTTGCAAGAACATTGCACGAATCATTTTTTCATTTACTGGAGGGTTTTCTCTTAATTGTTTTTCAAACATTTTCTTTGTAAAGAAGAAACCGATTCCTCCACCTATTAAAATACCTAATATAGTTAATCCAACTATTAATCCTATTCCTAATCCTAATGACATATATGCCTCCTGTTTCTTAAATTATATATGACTATCTATTTTTTTCTTAGTAGTCTTAATACTATTTTAACAAAGATTGGAATTAATAGAACTATCATTACTGAAAGAATAAAGATTCTTCTATAAAACTTATTCATTGTTTGTTTAATAATTGTTAGTTCTGATTCTTTCATTATTTGTGAACCAAAGTAAGCATCTATATCAATTATTCTTTTCTTACGCTGTATTGTCATATAAATATATAAGACAACTATTGTTATTAAAGATATTGTAAATAACCATGACATAAGCTCTGGATTTCTGAATCAATGATTAATTCATTCGTCAAACTTAAAGATTCATCAGTGAGCGTCTTTTAATCACCACAACAATAAAGTAATACCACCAAGATAAAATACTAAAAAGAAAGTTAGTCAATTATGCTTTACTTGTTTTTTATTAAGCTCTAGATACAGCTTTGCTATAAATGGAGGAGTAGAATCAAGTCCTATGTTAATATCTTCTCTATATCTTGAAACAGATCTGTTTAAACCTTTACGTTCAATATTAGTTACAAGAAGTTTATAAGCAGAAATACTTAGAAGTATCATTGGTAATATATACCTTGCTCATGAGCCTGATCATACAGTTGCATATAAAGTTATTAGTATAGAAGCAAATAATGTTAATACACCAGAAAGAATCATTGTTGTTATTTGTCTTTTCTTTTCTCAATGTATTACTTTAAAGATTCCATTAGGTATCTTTCCATCTTTATCTACAATTACTTTTGTTTCAAGACTTTTAACTTGAACAACTGGTGTTGCAAAAGTTAATGTCTCTTTTTCAAACATTGGTTTAATATCCATTATTCACCTCCTTTTCTTATTGCTTTAAATACAAACTTCTTACCGATCTTTTCTTTTTTAAAGAATTTTAATTCCACTAATTTTTCTAATGACTTCCTTGCTGTTTCATATGATGTATTACTTAGCTCCTGATAATCTTTTAATATGTATCCTTTACTTGGATCTTTATAAGCATTAATAAAACTTATTTGTGCTTTTGTAAGTTCAGGATAGTCATGACTGACATCATCTGAAACATCATCTTTTATATACTTATCAATATTTTCTACTAAGAATGAAGTTATTATTGTAATATCTCTTCCATTTTCTTCAAACCTTTTTATTAAGCTTTTTCTTATTGATTCATCTATCTTTACATTTTGTTTATTTGTAACTATATCTTTAGCTATCTGAAGAATGAAGTCATTATCTTTTGCTTTTATCGAAACAACATTTTTAATGTCTACATTCTTTTTATACCTATTTTTAAGGAGTTTGGGAGTTTCAACGATATTAACAAAAGATAGATCGTCTAATTGGATTACCTCCATAAACGATCTTCTATACTCTTTTGTTTCTTTAATAAAGTCTTCACCAAAATTCATTAAGTCTGATATTGGTATGTATTTATTATCTGTAATTTCTTTGATACTCATGAAATAATTATATACCAATTACTATTCTATTACTATTTTATTACTATTTATTACTAATTACTATTTTACTACTATTTTCTTTTTCATACTTAACCATATCGTCAATAAGTTTATCAATTGTTCTGATCTTATTATCTTTTCTTTTAAAGAAGTAAACATGACTTATTTCCATAAGTATGAATGAAGATATAGTAACTATGAATGTTATTATTCCTATTCATTCAGTATCGTTCAACTTCATTGTCATTATTTCACCTGTTGATACTGTTGCAATTGCTGTCATAAATGATTTAACACTAAGGAAAATTCCAATTACTAGTGCAGGGTACTTATGGTCAAAATGAAGTGTAGCACCAAATAAAACCATTAAGTACGATCCAAGACCAATAGATGCAAGTGAAGCCATTGATATCCACAATGTTTCATTCAACGTATTGGTAACTCCAGTAATACCTATTACTAAGAATGAATTAATCATTATGAACATTGATATCTTTTTAAGTCATATAGCTGATACTTTCTTAATAATAAATAAACCAACAACAACAGAACTAAATAAAGATATCATTTCTATTACACTTCCTCAAATACCTATATTAAAGTATTCACCTAATCCTATGACAAATGTATACATAAATAATAATAATGCTCCTGATAAAGAAAGAACAAAGATATCCATTGGTCCTCTTTTACTTACACTTACTTTTGAATTATCCATATTATCAATTTTTATTGATGAAACATCTTCTTTTGAAAATGAATATAGAACTATAGTTGTTGTTCCAACAACCATTGCAGCTATTAATAAATAGATTCAAACGTCTCCAAAATTACTTAGTTCTGAATAACCTACTATTGATTTAGAAAGCATCTTTGCCATTACAGGAATTATAAATACCATTACTGAAGATCTAAAGACTTGTTTAATATCTCAGTTTTCTGACACGTATTGAGCGTCTAACCCAAATGTAGCTCCAAATACTCCAGAAGCAAAAGCGGCAAGCACGATAGCTCAAACTGCCATTCTTGATGCTATCAATAGTGTTATCGCTACAAGAAGTATTAAACCAGCAAACTGAACTATCTTTTTACGAGAGTTTAGTTTTTGAGAAAGCATTCCTATTGGTAATCTTACAATAGCTTGTGTAAACTGATAAATAGAAAGTATTATTGGTCATACTCAAATACCAAGCTTTGCAATATTTTTTTGATATTCAGGAATGTCTTTGTAAAAGTACATTATGAATCATAGTAAGAATAGTGTTAAAAAGATAAGAATATTTATTTTAGTAATTCCGTCATAAAAATAAAAGATAGCTATTACACCTAGTGCAATAACTATAAACATTATTAATTGTATTGTTGAATCTAACATGTTTTAATTATAAGTAATTTAGTAAATTAGTCATCTGTTTTTTTCAATACTTTTATAAATGCATCTTGAGGAACATTAACTGATCCAAACTTCTTAGCTTTAGCTTTACCGGCTTTTTGTTTTTTAAGAAGTTTTTGACGTCTTGTAACATCTCCACCATAAAGTTTAGCAGTAACATCTTTACGATAACCCTTTATGTTCTCTCTAGCTATAATCTTTCCGCCTATAGTAGCTTGTACTGGTATCTCAAAGTTATGTCTTGGTATAACGTTCTTAAGACGTTTAACCATTTCTCTTCCTCTTGCTTCTGCAAAGTCTCTATGTACTATGAATGAGAAAGCATCTACTTGTTCGCCATTTAATAATATATCCACTTTAACAAGTCTTGTTTCTTGATATCCTATCATTTCATAATCAAATGATGCATACCCCTTTGAAATAGATTTTAATGAATCAAAGAAATCAAAAACTATTTCTACAAGAGGAAGTTCATAAACTATTTTTCTTCTAACGTCATCTATATAAACTAAGTCTACATACTTCCCACGTTTGTTTTGAGCAAGTTCCATTATTGCTCCAACATATTCTTCAGGAACTAATATCTCTGCTTTTATATATGGTTCTTCTAACTTTTTAATAAATGTTGGATCAGGTAATAATATTGGGTTCGATATAACTTCCATTTCACCATTAGTTTTATAAACATTAAATTGTACTGATGGAGAAGTGGCAATAATTGCAACACCAAATTCTCTATCAAGTCTTTCTTGAATTATTTCCATATGTAAAAGACCTAGGAATCCAACTCTAAATCCATGACCAAGAGCTTTAGATGTTTCTTGTTCGTAAGTTATCGAAGAATCTGAAAGAGATATCTTTTCAAGAGATTCTTTTAGAACTTCATAGTCTCTCCCATCAATTGGATAGAAACCTGTAAATACTACTGGATTCATTTTTTTATAACCTGGAAGTGCTTCCGTTGCTGGATTTGCAAACAAAGTAATTGTATCTCCAACAGCAATGTCTTTGGCATCCCTAATAGAAGCTGCTATTCATCCAACTTCTCCGGCTACTAAAGAATCCTTTTTAACTTGTTTAGGATCTTTAACTCCAAGTTCAACAACATGGAACTTGTTTCCTGAAGCCATAAATTTAAACTCATCTTGAGTTGAAATCTTACCAGTAAAAAGTCTTACAAGAAGAATAACTCCTCTATAAGGATCAAAGTATGAATCAAATACAAGAGCTTTAAGAGGTTTATCATCATCAGCATCTTTAGGAGCAGGAATCTCTTTGATAATTCTTTCCATTACTTGTTCAATGTTTTGTCCTGTCTTTGCAGATATTTCAACAGCATTATCTGCCGGTATCCCAATAACATCTTCTATTTCTTTTTTAACACGTTCAACATCTGCTGAAGGTAGATCAATTTTATTAATAACTGGAATGATCTCTAAATCATTATCCATAGCTAAATATACATTAGCTAATGTTTGTGCTTCTATTCCTTGCGTTGCATCAACTAATAATAATGCGCCTTCACAAGCTGCAAGCGATCTTGATACTTCATAAGTAAAATCTACATGACCTGGAGTATCAATCATTTGAAATACGTAGTCTTTGTATTTAACTTGAACAGCATTAAGTTTAATTGTTATCCCACGTTCTTGTTCAAGTTCCATTGAATCTAAATGTTGCGCATTTAAATCTCTGGCATCTACTGCGCCAGTAAGTTCAAGAATTCTATCAGCAAGTGTTGACTTACCATGATCTATATGTGCAATTATTGCAAAATTCCTAATGTTTTCTTTTTTCATATTTGAATTATAAAGGACAAAAGAAAAATGAAAGGTTATTTCATTTTATTTCTTTTAATGTATTCCTTCAATTAGTCAAGGCATCCTGAATAATAGTCTTTTAATATTCTTATCTATAGTTCTTTCAAATGTTGCTTCATCTGTTAAGTTTTTTGTATCAAAAAGTGATTCTCCAGGGTGTAATTTTTTATGTTCTTTTATACCTAATACTGTTAAGTCAGATAATGATAACTTATTAGGATCAGTAGGGATTGCTGTTTCATGTCCGTAATTGTGATATTCATTTTTTAGAAGTATTGAATCTCCTACAGCTTCCATTAATGCTATTGAAATTCTACCTATCAAGAAATCTTTGTGAGCTAATTTTTCTCCAATTTCATTTTTAACACCGTAAGCATAATCTGGGTCGTGTTTAGAATATCCGTTGTTTGGAAATTTACTTTGATAAGGACTTGATAAATATGGTTTTGTCATGTCAAGTTTATGGCCAAGTGTCCCGTCAGCTTTAAGTTTCTTTCAAACAGTAGGATCTGTTGGGTGGGCTTTAACAGCTTTTTTATAAATTTGTCCATCTATTTTATGTTCTGAAACTGTTTTGTTTATAAAATCATTAACTATATTGTTTCTTAATTTAAAGTTTGTCCCTCATTTATTATTAATTGCTTTAAACATATTTTGAGCAAGAATAGAATATCCATGTAAAGTTGGGTGAGCATCAGCTAAAACGTTTTTGTTTATGTCTTTTTGATCACTTTCTTCTCAGTTTTTAACATCTGATTTTGCAAATATTACATTGCTTCATCCAGCTTTTTTAATTCCAACTTGAACAGCAATACTTATTTTATCAAAAATTGGTTTAGCAATATTACGAATAAGTTTTGGGAAATGCATAAGTGGGAAAAGATAATCGCCAAATACAACTTTTGCATTAGGGTTTAATTCCCTTATTTTTTTTATTATTTGAATAACTGAATTTTTAATACTTTCAAATACCTTTGTTTGTTGCTTTCCTGTCCCCTTATCTTTTACATCCCCTAGAGATAATATTTGTCTAAACTTTCCATATTTTATAGCTTTATCGATAGAAGCAATCATTGACCCTAATTTTCCTTTTCCAATTAATCCGTTAAAAAGCATTTCAGTTATAGCTTCTTTAGCTTTAACTATCTTTTTTACCTTTTCGATTGGGTTATGGACTGAAGCTAAATCGGATTTTACTTTTTTTATCTCTGCAATTACTTGAGAAAGTGCTTTATTAAATTTTTTATTATTCATAACAGCTTTTATTGTCTGTTCCATTTTAGCAACTGTCAATTCACCATTTCCTATTTGTGTAAAAGGTATTCCAAAAATATTAAGTATTTTGAATAAATCATTACCACCAGTAGTTATAGTTATAAGATCTGTATTTCTAACATGATCTCAAAGACTATCTGAGTCTTGGTTATATAGTTTTATGTTTTTTTGTTCTGTTGATTTATCTTCACTAAACCTCTTACCTGCAAGTCCAGTTCCATAAATCATAGCGTGTGAATGATTTGCTGCTCTAACTTTATATGTCTCAGCAATTCCAATATCATTAAGATATTTGCTATTAGTATCGCCTTCATTTCAATCATGTTCTTCTTTTTTGGTCATTCCTTTGTGCATTCCGTATCTTTTCGCGATTCTTTTTGCTTCTGGCTTTGTTTTTCCTTTATCTATAAAGTGTTTTATCATTTTATCATAAGTAACATATCCATTAAGTCCTTCGTAATAGTCATTTGTTTTAAGTCAACCTGCTAATTCGTCAGTTCTTGCGCCTGAAGCTGAAGTTCTATAGTCAGCAAATGAATTAGAATCCATAACTCCATCATGCTTAAGTTGATTAACCATGAATCCATAATATCCTTCAACTCTTGGTGGTCCAAGAAGTAAAGGTCTTTTTTGGCCTTCATTCATTTGTCATGTGTAATCACCATGAGCAACAGAATCACCAAGATTAAGTATTCTTAAATGTTTCATTTTAAAATCAGGAGCTTTTGGTCCTTCTTTTTTATTTTGAACAGCAACAACTACAGCAGCAACAGAAACACCAACTGCAGCAGTTGTGATTGTTCCGACTAATACTTTGTTAAATATAGATAGTTTTTTCATTATAGGTCTCCTGTATGTTGTTCTAGTGAACGATATATTTTTCTGTTGTCAATTATTTTAACTGTATGTTGGTCGTATAAGTAATTAATACCTAGAGCAAGCAACATAAATACTTTAGGATATATTGCCAATATCAATAGGTCTTTCATTATTATCATAGGTTGTGGATCATATAACGCTTCCCGAACTAGACTTACTGAATAAGTAAATGGTAAATATGGATTAATTGCATGGAAGAATTTATTTTGCATAAATGCTGGGAAAGTACCCGCAGATGCAACTAAATTTATAACCATGAATACAACAATAATAAACTCACCAATATCTCCAAATCTAACCATAGAAGATATTCCTTGTATTGTTAGTGTGAATAACGTAGATATTGCCATAATTGCAAATCAAAGTCTTCATTGATTTCCTCAATCGCCTTCTACAACAACTCCTTGTGCCGAAATTGCTAGTGTAAGTAGAGTAGCTTGAATTCACCCTGTTACTAATCAAACCAATGTTTTACCGAAGTAATGTTTAAATGTTCCTTGGTCTTTAATAAATCTTTGGTTTTTAATAATGAATGTTCCAGCAAGAGCTCCAGCTCATAGCGAAATAGCTATGAAGAAAGGAGAAAATCCTTTTCCATAAACATTTATATCTTTACCAATTACTTCATGCTGAATAACCTTGTCTTTCATACTTGTAAAAATATTTTTTATAAAACTTTTTGCATGCATTGAATGAGTCAAAGCATTTTTAACAAAATCATCAACACTAATTGCCATGTTAGTAATTTCACCAGCTAAAAAGTTATGCTTAAACGAATTCATAAATTCAACTTGATGACCGCTAAGAATCTTAGTTATATCTGAAGCTAGTTGGTTTGCTGGAGCCAGAAGTAATGAACTACCACCTGCAATAACTGCATTTTCTACTTGATGTATAGCATTGCCATATCCTAGTGGTATTACTATTAATGCATCATAATCTCCATTATCTACAGCTTTTTTAGCTTCATCTCTTGATTTGTATATAGAAGAAGCATCTTGAATATTAATTTTGAAAGTCTGAGATCCTAATTTAGTTTCTTTTTTATTTTCTAAATAATCATCAAGTTCGTTTGCATAAACACTTTTATCTAAGTTAACAACTGCAACTTTAAGTCTGTCTACATGATGGAATGGTTTTCAAAAAGCATTCATTGTAGTGAATCCATATATTAAAGGAATAAATAAAAGTAGTATATATCCTGCGATACGTCATTTTGATTTCATTAAGTTTTTAAATTCAGCCATGAAAGTCTTAAACATTTTCACCTCCATAGTAACTAGGCATTGTTCATCCCTGTTTTTTATAATAAATAGAATCTTGGTAGTTCTTAACTGCCGCACCTATTGGAATTGATACTGTAAACATTAATAAGTATCCAACATTGAACATAACTTTAGAAACATCAGTGTCGTAAAGAGTTTCTCTAAATAAATCTAATGCGTAACTCATAGGTAAGATATGGTGTATTGCTCTAAAGAATCATGATTGTCCTTGTCATGGGAATAAACCACCAGAAGAAGCAATTTGGAATACAAGCAATATGATTGTAAAGAATATACCCATAACTCTATTAGGAGTTATAAATCTAATCATTTGAGTAATAGAAGCAAATACAAGAGAACTAAAGATTACTGATATGTACAGTAAGAATCAGTGATCTATCCCAATCTTGTCAAATCCTATAAAGTATAAAGAAGTCATTAGTATTGTTGCTTGTAAAATAATACCAATAGCTATTATCGAGAACTTAACAAGATATCTTTTTATTGGATGAACAGTTTTATCATGTATTTTTGAATGTACAGCAAAAGTCATAACGATTGCTCCAATTCACATACCAACAGAAATAAAGAATACTCCAAGGCCTAGACCATATTTAGCTTTGTCTCCGCCCATTTGTGTTGTTATTTTGACGGCTTCAAGATCTAATATTTTAGAATGTAAAATGTCATCTAGCTTATATTTTGCAACTGTAGCTATCATTTCTGAGTTTACTTGTTGTGGTAGTTGTGCATTAGCAGCTGATTTTGAGCCATTAATTTTATTAAACATTTTAATAATATTATTTTTATTAGCAGTGTTTAAAATTTTAGGAATATCGTTTAGAACATCATTTTTAAATCATGTCGAACCTGTGCCTTTAATAACATCGTCAGAAAGTTTAGAAATAGTTTGTAGTACTTTTTTAGCAATTAGCGAATACTTGCCAGACATATCCGAAGCTGTATCAGCTCCAAATCCTAAAAGATAGTTTATTTTATAATTAGCAAATGTTTTAATTTGTTTTATGTTCTTTCCGTTGGCATCCTTTACTGTATATTGTTTAATTAATTCCATTACTTTTAAAAGTGGATTGCTTGTTATTGACTTATTTTTAGAAATAACATTTTGTATTATTCCTTGTAATCCTTGTAAAAAAGTTGGTTTTTTTGAAACAGTCGCAGCGGCGTTATGTGGTTTTTTTATAGGAGTAATGCTTGGTAAGAAGAAAGTTGAGTACCCATCTTTTGCTACTCCATGTAATTCTGATTCATTTTTAATATAAATATGTTTCATATTAAGTTTTAGTTTCATTTCTCCAGTTTTTATATATGAAGGTCCATTAGCCATTTCATCTGCTAATGCATTAGTAAATGGGTCTCCACCCTTCATAGTAACAACTTGCATAGGAATGTTCTCTGTTTTACTAAATGGGTCAAAGAAAGCTCAAGTAAAAGTAAATGCATATAAAAATGGCATTATTAAAAGTCCTAAAAATCTAGTTATGTGAAACTGTGATTTTAGTATTGATTCTTTAAATTCTTTTCTAAACATTTTAAACATTTATTAATTATACACTTTGAATAAAATTTGTTTAAAAAATATAATAAAAAAGAACTATTTAGTTCTTTTATTTTAATTAAACGTAATATCCAATTAAGAATGCTGATCCAACTGTAATAGTAATTATTGCAAGACCTATTATAAATCCTGCTCATCCTGGAAGCCCTTGTTTTCTTGATGACTTAGGAGCTTTCTTAACTTCTTTAGCTTTAACTGGAGCTTTTTTAACTTCTTTAGCTTTAACTGGAGCTTTTTTAGCTACAGGTTTCTTTTTAGTATTATCGATAACTTTTAATGGTTTCTTTGCTACTGGTTTTTTAGCAGTTGCTTTTTTTGCTGTTGGTTTCTTTTTAGCTGCAACTTTTTTACCACCAGTTAACTTTGAAGTTGTTGTAGTAGTTGTAGTAGTAACTATTGTTGTTGATTTTTTAGTTGTAGGTTTCTTTTTAGCTACAGGTTTTTTTGCTGTTGCTTTTTTAGCTGCAGGTTTTTTAGTAGTTGCTTTTTTAGCTGCAGGTTTTTTTGCTGTTGCTTTTTTAACGGCTGCTTTCTTTTTAGCTACATTTTTCTTAGGAGCTTTAGTAATATTAACTAGTTCCATATCTCATCCTGTTGCAGGTTTTCATGAACCTTTTCTTAGAATCATTACTGCTTCAACATTTTTATATGTTCCAGTTAGTGCAAGAGCTTCCTTTTCTGTCTTTGCATTTTTTATTGATTTACCAGTTTTAGAGTTTGAAATACCTCATGAACCGTCTTTGTGTTTTTGTATATATTTAATTGCCATATCTCTATTTTACTCAAAAAAGATTAAATTTTTATCTTTTTCTTATTTTCCCATTGATATTCAGTGATATATAAAGATCCGTTTAATAGTTTTAGTTCAATAGAATTTTTAACCTCTTCAAAAGAAGCATCAAATAGTTTAATACGTTTACCATCAATAATTGTGAATGCACCAGGGAACGGATTAAGACCTTTTATTTTCCTTAATACTTCTTTAACTTCATCATTATCATTTATCTTTCCAAATGATTTTTCTATTTTTGGAGATAAAGAAAAATCGTTTCCTTGTTCTTCCCCGTTTTGTTTAACTTCGAACTCTTTTAATCATTTAACAATATTCTTAGTCGCAAGTTCAGAAACAATTTTGAACCCATCGCCTGTTGTTGTGTTTTTATTAATATCTTTTGAAGCTTTAAAATACATTGTTCCAGCATCCATTTCTTTTACCATTCTCATAAGAGTAATACCTATCTCTTTATCTCCATTAAGAATTGCACTATGTATTGGTGCTGCTCCTCTATATTTAGGAAGTAAAGATCCATGAATATTAATTGGCGGAAGTTTAGGTATATCTAAAATACTTTTTGGTAAGTATTGCCCAAAAGCAAAAGTTAACATAATATCGGCGTCAAGTGTTATAAGTTCATCTTTTATTTCACTTATCTTTATTGGTTTAAAAACTTTAATATTATGGTCTTTCGCAAGTTTTGAAACTGGAGTTTCAGTTAATACCATTCCTCTCCCTTGTTTTCTATCTGGTTGAGTAACAATACCTACAACATTAAAATTTTTAATAACTTCCTCAAAAGCTGAAACAGCTATTGATGGAGATCCTAATAATATTATTTTCATTTCTTATCCGCCTTTCCACTTGTAATATGTTTATGAAGCTTTAAATCAGCGCCCTTCTTAGTTTTGAATCCTTGAAGTGATGTAAATAGTTTTTTAGAAGTCATGCTATATATTTCGCCTTCTATTGCTTCTTCTATTTGGTCCAATCTATTAAACAGTTCTGTATGTCTTAAAATAGAAGCATATGAAGGAACATTTTTAATATCAATTTTTTCAGCTCTATTAGAAAAAATTATTAAAGATATAGTCGGTACTTTAATACCTGTCATAGTTATTATATGTTTTATATGTTTATCATTTTGTATTACTGGATTAGTGATTTTAAAGTTATTAGGGCCTAACACTTTAGTTCAATACGGATCTTTTGCGTCTCCCTTAATAGTTCCTTTGATAGATTTAATCTCTATTACATATAAAGCTTTAGTAGTTAATAGGATTGAATCAACTTCAAATACTTTATTATCAGAGTATTTAAAGAGAGAAGCTGGTATGAATTTACTTTTAGTATGTTTTGCTCATACTTTTATATCTGCGTTAATAGTATCTTCGGCACTCTTTCCAATTTCTTTAATTAACTTTGAAACACTCTTCCTTTTGAAAGATAAAGAAATAAAGAAAGCAAATGCTCCTAGAAGTATTATTGAACCAATTGTTATTCCTAATATAAAATAAAACATATATTTATTATAACTTATATATAATATTCATATTCAAGGAGGAATATATGAAAAAATTAGGACCTATGTTAGCAATATTTTCAGGGCTAGCAATTGCAGTACTTGCAACACTATCGTTATTAATTTCTAACGGAACATTAAAAGATATGAAATGACTTGCTGATTTTGAAGATGGAGCAAAAAAGTTAGGTAATGCTACAGCAAACAAATTAAAACAAGGACATCAAACAGCTTCAGTTATCTATGGAATACTTATAGGTATAGGAGTATTGGAATTAGTTCTTGGAGTAGTTGCTTGAAACAACTCTCACGGATTTGCAGCATTTGTATTATTGGGTTTAATTGTAACTTCAATGGTGTTTGCAATTATCGGTGGAGTTAAAGCTAACTCTTTCCCAACAGGAACAATAATAATGCTTTCAATACAAGGTATTGCAACATTAGGAATGTTATCTGGATTTCTTAACAAATAGAAATTAAAATATATTTAATAGGCTAATGCCTATTTTTTTTATTTTTATGTATAATTTTTTTACTTAACAAGGAGATACAAAATGGCAAACATTAAATCAAAAGAAAAAAATATAAGAAGAATAGCAAAGGCTACAGCGAGAAATAAAATTATTAAATCAAGAGTTAAACTAGCAACTAAGAATGCAAAGATGGCGATTGACAACAATGATAAAGATGTTAAAACATTAATCTCTAAAGCTAAAAAAGAAATCCAAACAGGAGTTTCAAAAGGTGTATTCCACAAAAATAATGGAGCAAGAAAACAATCAAGACTTGACGCTTATGCTAAAAGAGCAAACACAAAATAATACCTATTGGTATTTTTTTAATATAAAAAAGAACTTCCGTTCTTTTTAATTTAATGAATCAGCGTCTAAGTTGTGATAAACATCTTGCACGTCATCATCATCTTCTAAACGATCAATAAAATCTAATATCTTTTCAGCTTTAGCTTTTGGAAGTTTCGCTTCTGTATTAGCTATGTAAGAAACTTCGGCTTGTTTGAAATCTTTAATTCCTTCTTTTTCTAAATTATCTTTAACACTTGAGAAAGATGAAGGATCTGTATATATAAAGAATGAGTCTCCAGATACTTCAAAGTCATCAGCTCCTGCTTCAAGAGCCATCATCATGAATTCATCTTCATCCTTGCCTTCAGCAAGAACTTCAAGAACTCCTTTTCTATCAAAGATATATGAAACTGATGATGGAGCACCAACAGATCCGTTAGAACGTTTAAACATTGATTGAACGTTTGCTGCTACTCTATTTGAATTATCAGTAAGATAAACAACTAAGAAAGAAACACCGTTAACATTTCCTCCATAAACAATTTCTTTAAAGTTATCTGCAGATCCTGCACCTGTTGCTTTATCAATTGCTGTTTGTATATTCTTCTTAGGCATTGATTTTGCTCTTGCCTTTGCTAAAATCATTCTAAGTGATGAATTAGATGTTGGATCTCCTCCACCAGCTGCAGCTGCAACCATTATTTCTTTTGAAAGCTTTGCAAAGACTTTAGATCTTACAGCATCTTGCGCACCTTTTCTATGTTTTATATTAGCTCATTTACTATGTCCTGCCATTTTTTCTCCTTTGTAAGTATAATTATTATATTATGAAGATATGAGATTACTACAAAATAATTAAATTTCCTAAAGGAAAGAAAAGTGCCAAGAAAACTTCTGGGCTTGTTCACAACAATGAAGAAGTTGAAAATATACAAGTTATAAACTATAAAGCACATCATTTAGTTTATAAAGATTTAAGAGCTTTCAAAACTGCACAATATAATATTGCCTATTTAATGAGGAATAAAAAGGGGTTCAACACATTACTTTTTAAAATGAACTATGACATTGTTGTTACAAATAATAAGGGAATCGTATTAGAACTTTTTATCGATAAAGAACCAGGTTATCTTTCTGAATATTTTGAAGATGGATACAATATATATTTCTTTGTTGTTGGTCAAATAAAATTTATGGATCTTAAAATTAAAGATCAGCTTAGTTTAAGACTTGAAATATGAAAGAAATTATTTAAATAATTTCTTTATATCTTTAACTAATCTTTTACCTTTTTGTTCTAATGTTGCAATCGATTCTGGTTGTGGAGTTGGAACTTTTTTTCTTTTGTGTTCTGTAATTTTTATTTGATGTCTAATTTTTTTCTTGACATCTTCGTCTAAAGGTTCATGTTCAATATAAAGATCAACTTCATCATATGAAAATCCTAATTCATCTTCATCTGTTTGTCCTTCTCATAATCCTGCAGATGGAGCTTTAGTTCAAACGGCCATTGGTAAGTCTAATTTTTTTGCCATATGCATAACATCACCTTTTGTTAAATGAACAATAGGTAATAAATCAACACCACCGTCTCCATGTTTTGTGAAATAACCAAGTATTCATTCAGCAGCATTGTCTGTTCCTAATACTAAATACTTCTTTTCTTGAGCAAGAGCATATAGGGCTGTCATTCTAAGTCTAGGTTTCATATTTGCAATAGATAACTTTGTTTTAACACCTACAACCTTTTCCATTGCATTAAATGCATCTGTTAAATCTATAGTCTCAGTTTCTATTTTTAAATTTTTAGCAACTGCTTTTGCGTCTATTAAGTCTTGACCCATATCGCCAATAGGCAAATAAACTCCTAACGAGTTTTCTGGAAATGCTTTCTTAGCAATTGCAGCTACAACTGAAGAATCAACTCCTCCAGATAGTCCAACTACAACTCCATCACAGTTTGCTTTTTCCACTTCTTGTTTTAATCAAGAAACTAAGTAATTAAAATATTTCATACTTAAATTATAAAGAAAAAAAGAGACTACTCATCTCTTCATTCAAATTCATATCCAAATATTCTTACAGTATCATCATTTTGAATACCTTGTCTTCTTAGTTCATCCCAAACACCTATATCTTTCATAAGCTTATTAAACCTCATAAAGTTTTCACTTGTAGTAAGAGGTATCTTTTGATATATACGAGCAACTGCAGCTCCTGTAACATCATAAAGACCAAGTATCTCTCTATTAACGATAACATCATCTTCTAATTCAATAGTAACTTCAAGTTCATCTTCGTGTTCGTATTCTATTTCTTTTGAATTAGTGAATGCCTCAAATAGAACTCTTTTAACATTCATGATATTTGTTTCAGTCATAGCTGATGCTTCTACAATTTCTACTTTTGGGAATTTCTTTTTAAATAATTCAACATGTTCTTTGAAATCTGGAAGATCTGATTTATTTGCAATTACAACTTGTGTTCTTTCTTCAAGTCCAAGTTTGTAATCTTTAAGTTCTTTGTTTATTCCTACATAGTCTTTTATTGGATCTTTTTCTTTTGACCCAAAATCTATTATGTGAGCAATAACACGACATCTTTCTATGTGTCTTAAAAATTCATGCCCAAGACCTTTACCAAGAGAAGCACCTTCGATTAATCCAGGAAGGTCAGCTGCTACAAATGAATTCTCTTCAACATGAACAAAGCCAAGTTGTGGAGTTAATGTTGTAAAAGAATAGTCTGCTATTTTTGGTTTAGCATTTGAAATCTTAGCAAGTGTTGTTGATTTACCAGCTGATGGTTTTCCAACAAAACCAACATCAGCAAGAACTTTAAGTTCAAGAGTGAAATCAAAAGATTCACCCTTTGTTCCATTTTCACATAAAGTAGGTGCTGTGTTTCTAGAAGATTTAAATCTACTATTACCTCTTCCACCTTTTCCACCAGTTGCAACTAAATAATTACTATCATCAATAACATCACAAATTAATTTTTTTCCATCATAAACAAGAGTTCCAAATGGAACTTTAAAAAATACGTCCTTACCGTTTGGACCTGTTTGATCTTTATTTCTACCATTTCCACCAGCATTCCCTCTAACTATTCTTGCCATCTTTGCGCTTAAAAGTGTGTTCATTCCAGGGTCTCCGACAAAATATACAGATCCCCCATTACCACCATCTCCACCAGAAGGACCTCCACGTGAAACTCTAGCTTCTCTACGAAAAGCTACAATTCCATTTCCACCATCACCGGCGTGGACTTCAATATCTGTTTGATCTATAAATTTCATTATGTCTTTATTATAAAGAAAGAATGACTAATCTCAATCTGCAAGTACATTAATATTTTTATTAAACATTGAATATATTTTTAAACCATGTTTAATTAAGAACGTAATCATGTGTCCGTTAAATACTTTAATGAAAAAGAATAATGAACCCTTTAAAATCTTATTATGATTTTTTGGTTGAAGTTCTTTGACTATTTTAATAAGTTTAAGAACTTCAAGTCTCTTATTTTCAATTCTATTATCATTTGAAATAAGCATTATTTGTCATTGAATCATTCTTTTTATTGTTGTTATTGCATATATAGAAAGATTTCTAGATTTAACTTTTTCTAAATCAATATCTTTCAAAATAGCAACCATTACTTCATATTGATGTTTCCTATTCTTTATCATTGTGTTCATTGAAATGGATTGTTCATCACGGCCTATATAATATCTATATAAAGGAATTTCAGCATAGTAAATTGTTTTCGCTTTAAGAAGTGGAATTATTGAATATTGTGAATCTGAATAATAAACTCCTTCAATTTGTTTATAGTTCATACCCTTTAATAATTTGGTTCTATAAATAATTGAATGCATAGTAATTAAATTTTTTGGGAATACTACATCGTTCATTTTTGTTATTTGATTTGGAATAAAGTATTTTCTTAATGATTCTTTTACTTTTGAATTAACTCCAACTTTTTCATAAGTATGATCTGTAAAGAAAACATCAACGTTATGTTTTAACCCTTGAACAATATATATAAGTTCCATAAGAGCTGTGTTGTTGAAAGTATCATCTACATCAAGAACTTTGAAATATATACCTTTCGCTTCTTTTATACCTCTGTTTATAACTGAACCATATTGTCCATTTTCTTTTTTAATCACCTTAATAAAATCTTTTCTAATTATTTGATTCCATTGTTTAGCAAAAACTCTTGCTACTTTTGATGTTTTGTCTTTTGAACCATCATCAATTATTATAATTTCATACTTTTCCATAATACCTTCATCAAAAAGCCTTTGATTTGCAAGAGAGTGAATTGATTGTTGTAAAAATTCCTGACCATTATAGGCTGGAACAATAAATGAAAAAACCAATGCTTCTTTTTTTAACATTGTAACTCCTCAAGTTTATCTAGAGCTATTTCAATTGCTTGATCCATATTTAAATATCTATAAGTAGCAAGACGACCTATTGGAACTAAATTTTTGAATTCATTAGCTTTTTCCATATAAACTGAGTGTTGTTCTCTTGATTCATCATTAGCAAATGGATAATATGGTGTGTTAAACCTTTCTGATTTTAAATCAAAATCTCCTGGATACTCTCTTGATAAAACTGTTTTTTTGCTTTCTTCATTCAAAAATCTTTTATATTCAGTAATCCTTGTCATTTCTGGATGAGCTGGATAATTTACAACGGCAGTCTTTTGAAAGTCACTTTTATTAAGAGTTTCAAATTGAATATCAAGAGATCTATATTTTAGAACCCCAAATTTGTATTTAAATAGTTCATCTAATGGGCCTGAATAAACAACCGGAACTTTAACTTCTTTACCTTCAAAGAATATTTTTTTATCTTTAAGTTCAAGAACATCTAAAGCATCAACGTTTAGCCTTACTTCAATATTTTTATGATTTATCATATTCGCAATTGTTGAAGTAAACCCTTCTTTTGGTATACCTTCATATTTGTTTTCAAAGTAAGTTGTTGAGTACCCGGTAACAACCATTGGTACTCTTGACATTACAGAAGCATCTATTTCTTCTGGTTTTTTATCTCACATCTTTATTGTGTAATTTAAAAATACATTCTCAAATATGAAATTTGCAACTTCTTTTAGTTGTTTATCTTCTTCTGCCATTAACGTAGCTACAGAAACCCTTTTGTCTTTTCCATATTTCTGAATTAATTTTGTTGATATATTTTCAAATTCATTTGGTCAAAATGCTTTTAGAGAATCAAAATTAAACGGAATAGGTACGATTTTGTTTTTAACACTTGCTTCAACAACGTTTCTATAGTTATTTAATTCTCAAAAAGAACTCATATAGTTTGAAACTCTTTCATTATCAGTATGAAAAATATGTGGACCATAAATATGAGTAGTCACTCCTTCAATCTTTTTATCAAAAATATTACCACCAATATTTTCTCTTTTTTCTATCATTAAAACTTTCTTACCTGATTTTGCAAATCCATTTGCAATAACAGCCCCAGAAAGCCCTGTTCCTATAACTAATATATCCATTGTTTTATTATAACAATTAATGAAATATATGGAATTAAAAAAAAGCAGCTTACGCTGTTTTTTCTTCAACTTTTGTTGTTGCTTTTGGTGTTGCCACTTTTTTAGCTACAACTTTTTTTGTTTCAACTCTTTTTGTATATACTGCTGCGTATTTTCTATTTCTTCTTTTCTCATATTTAACGTAACCGTCAATTAGAGTAAATAAAGTATAGTCATTACCAAGACCAACATTTTGACCTGGGTGAATTTTAGTTCCCCTTTGTCTATAAATGATTGATCCTGCTAGTGCAAATTGCCCGTCTGCTAATTTTGCGCCTAGTCTCTTACTATGGGAATCTCTACCGTTTTTTGTAGACCCACCTGATTTAACTGATGACATAGATTACCCTTTCAGCTCCGTAATTTTTACACGAGTATATGGTTGACGGTGACCGTATTTTCTTTTGTGAGTTGATTTTGCGTTATGACGATAAACAACGATTTTCTTTTGTTTACCTTGTTTTTCAATCACACCTGAAACAGATGCTCCTGAAACGTAAGGTTTACCAAGTTTTTTATCTAGCATAAGAATTTTATCAAATTTGATTTTATCGCCTTTTTTACCTTCAATTTTTTCAATGAAGATAGTATCATCCTTATTAACTATTATTTGTTTACCACCAGTTTCAATAATTGCGAACATAATTGTTCTCCTTTAATGTTTTTGATGACTCGCCTTAAAGGTGCTATGCTTAAATACCTTTTCAGAACGGTTACTAGAAGTAACGGTTTAATTATAGCAAAAATGGTTATTAATAATTAATATTTATATATAGTGAGAGTTATGGCAAGAAAATTTTTTTAAATAACCCATTTTTGTTTATTACTATGTGTGCTACTAGTTCAATATTAAAGATATCAGCATGGTTTTCAATCCTCTTTGTTAATAAGATATCAGCATTGGAAGGAGACACATCACCGGAAGGGTGATTGTGAAAACAATAAAATTTATATGCTTCTTCTTTTATTAATATTGAGAGTATTTCTCTTGGTTCAATAAGAACAGAAGACTTAGTTCCTTTATAAACTTGTTTCCATGAGATAACTTTATTCATCCTATCCATTGAAAGTATTACAAAATGTTCTTGTTTGAAATCTCCAAAATGTCTTAGAGAGTTCAAAACAGCATCTTCAATAGTCAATATTTTTTCAACATTTAAAGATTGATTTGAGATTCGTTTTGATATTTCAGCTAAAGCTTTAATCTCAATAGCTTTAACTTTACCTATTCCTTTAATCTTCATTAACTCTTTTTCTGATATTTCCACTAACTGCTTGAGAGAACCGAAAGATGATATAAGATTGTAACTGACAGAAAGAACACTTTCTTTTCCGCCAGTACGGATAAAGATAGCAAGTAGTTCAATATCACTTAAAGAGTTAAGTCCAAATAATGAAGCCTTTTCTCTAGGCCTTTGTTCTATTGGTATGTCCTTAATAGGCATAGTAAACTACTTTTTTAGTAGCGGGTGTTGCAGCCTTTCTTGAAGATTTTCCAGCTTCATCTGATCAATGAGCTTCTACAGCGCCGGTTGCAGAAGTTTTTATTGATCCATTTCCATCATGAGTAAGAGTTTTAATAGCAGCAACAGTAGTTACCACAGCTTGAATCAATAGTGGTACTAATGCAACAAGTCATGCCCATCCACCATATGTTTCATTCTTTTCTTCTTTGCTTAATTTTGTGAAACCATTTGTATTCATTTTTGTTCCTCCTTTCTTTCTACATATATACATGTTAAAAAATATTGAAAAGTTTAAAAATTTGATAAAAAAACATAGGTATTTCCTATGTTTGTGTTAGTTTTCCATAATTTTTCTTAACTATGTCTTAAGATTGTTTTTGACAATGATAGTTTCAAGCCTTGTCGAGATTAGACCAACCTCAACAATGACATCTTCAAGTTTATTTGATATATCTTTATTAAACTCTAGTTGAGATTCAACAAACTTAAGCATTGTTCTTTCGAATTCGTTTTTTCCTTGCATCTCAACTCCTTTTAAATTTATCAAGAACTCATCTTGTTTCTCTGTTTCTTTAACTTCAACGTCGTTCTTCTTTAAATAGTTAATAATCCTTTGCTTAGGTTTATTTAGCTTCCTACTAATTATAACATTCTTTTCTTTACTCATATTTTCTCCTTTTCTATACTTATATATGTAGGAAAATATTGAAAAGTTTGAAAATTTGATAAAAAAATATAGGTATTTCCTATGTTTGTACTAATTAATAGATTATTTGTATTTTATCTAGTGAGATCTTAATCCCACTTTGTTTTTTAATATCTTGTCAATTTAGATTGTATTTTCTAAACCAAAGGTTGTTAATAGTTAAATCGTTATCGTTTATTTCAACATTAATTAGATAGTTAGTCCTACCTGCAGTTGCAAACCCATTAATTAAGTTTGTACCTCTGGTTGGAAATAAATCTATAGCTTTAACTTCAAAATTCTTAACAACCCCTTTTTTATCTTCCATTTTAAGTATTAATGATACGTTTTTAGCCTTTTTAAGAAGAGGCAGACTTATAAGAGGGTAATTAAGTTTTCTGTCTACTGTTGGAGTTCACCAGTCACTTCCATTAGCGTTTGTTGAATCATATATTGGGGTTGTACCTTTTCTCTTTAATACAACCATTGTAGAACCCTTTATTGAACTATTACCTAAATTTTTTATTTCTGATTGTAATTCAATGATCTTTTCAAACAATTTGTGATTATCAGCAGCAAGAGTATTAATATCATTTTCAAGTTTTGTATAATTATTCATTAAATTATCAACTTGAACTTGTAATCCGGTTGTTTTATCAGAAATATATATTTTAAAGTTTTTGAACTCTTCTTTAGTTAGATTGTTTTCGTTATTTATTTTTTTAATAGCTTTTTTAATCTCATCAATATTTGTTTGAATTATAGTATTTGTTTTTGTCATTTGAACAACGTTATCACTTAGAATGTCAAAATTATGTATTGTTTTATTCAGATGAAAATTAATGGCTCCAATACTGCTTTTCAATAATGCTTGAGTTTTTCCTAAATCCGCAACTCTTAGTTTTAATTTTTCAACAGCGTCGTCATCTTTCAACTTATCAATAATGTCATTTAAAAATAATATTCTATCGCTATTACGTTCTACCAATGTATTCATTTCACCTTGTCTTGTACTAAGCTCAACTGTTTTAATTGTAAGTTGTCCTATTATTGCATCTAATTCACTTATCTTATCCGTACTTGAAGTAGAAAAATTCTTCGTTTTAGCAGCTAATTCATTAATTGTAGTGTCAACAGCTGAAAGTTTCTTATCTGTGTCTGAAATGATTTCAGAAATTGCTTGATCTGTATCATCTTGTCTTTCTTTTAATGATCTATATTTAGTAGAAAGATCAGAAAGAGTATCAGATAAGCTTCCTATTTTGTCTTCTATTAGGTTTTCTGTTGAATTTTCTAAGTCTGATTTAAGTTGATCAAATTGATCTTGTAATTGATCTTTAAATAGTCCAATTAATCCCTCGTTAGATTTTGCAATTTTTCCCTCAAGATAGTCAAAATTCTTTTCCATAATCGTTTTAAGATTAGCAATATTATCAGCATTAACAGAATCTGATTCACCATTTCCACCATACAATGAATTAATATCTTTTAAAGTATTGTTTAAAGAAAGATAGTTATCCTCATTCTTTTTAGATTTAAGTAAAGCCATCATTCCCACTACAGAACCAAATGTTCCAAGGACTAATGAACCACCAATTGCACCATATGTAAATATCTTTTTTATCATTAATATTATTATACTATATTAAATAAACTAACCTGTGTTTTTAGAAAGATAGAAATTTTACTACAGCCCACTCAATGACGTACTTGCAGTCGGTGTCTCGCTAAAGATCTATTGTCTATTGAGCATGCAAGGCATCCGCATTATTATTTACAAGCTATTGAATACAATAGTTTCGGTATTTTATTGATTTATAGTTATACTATTCTTTATTTCTAAAGAGCAGAGATATCGGTGCAAAGTTCTTTGCCGTTTTTGTTTAAAGAGAAAATAATGAAGATTCCTTATCTGTAATACTTTTTAACAAATTTAGGGTTATCTAGAGTTACTTCCTTAATGATTGTTATTTGTCTTGATTTTTCTTCTATTTTTGTATTTGTTTGCTTAAGAGACACACTCAGTTCTTTTTTGTTTTTATTAATTTTAGCATCGAGTAACTTAATGCTGTCATTAAATTTTTTATCAATTTCTTTGAGATCATTATCTACTTCGTTTTTAATATCAAACAACTCTTCAAACTTTTTAATTTTTTTTAAAAGAGTATTGATTTCCTTTTTGGCATTTTTTAGTTCTTTGCTAATTTCATCAATTGTTTTTGAAGCAATTTTTTTAATTTCTTTCTGTATGTCGTCGATTATTTCTTCTTCAATTTTCATGTTATACCTTTCTTATTAAGTGCAACTTAGTCATATTTTTAATTAGTGTTGAACTTTCGCCTTCAAATAAATTATATATGTAAAAAATTTTATTTTTCTCGGCTGCATTTGAAAGTAAAATTTTGAGATGTTTTTCCATAATTGTGTTTTTATACTTATAGGATACTATATTTTTTATTGAATCATTTATTGGTTCTTTATCAAAGTGTATGTAGTTTATGAGCGAAATAATGTTTATAAATTCAATATTTATTTGATGCCTGGCCAAGACTTCAGCAAGCTTGCTCATTCCAACTTTGCCAAATGAAATATCTAACAGATCTATAATTTCATCAATGCTAGCTCTGCTTGCCAATAAGCTGTAGACTTCTTCTGTAACTTTATAAACTTCTTCCTCACTTTGTTTATAGTAATCGTTTATAACATTCATTATTACCTTATTATGGTCATCCTCCAAACCCTCATCAATATTTTTCAATTCTTTAATAAAAAGATTCAAACCAATTTTTCTTTGTTTATCAATTTCTGTAAAATGATATGAATAAAAAGAATTGATAGATTGCTTAACATCACACGCTTCCCAATCAAGTTGCAATTTTTTAATTACGCCATGGACAAGTTTCAAAAGATTTTGTTTTTCAATATTTTTTTTGTCTCAGTATATTGTTATTTCTTTAATGTATTTGTATGAGTATTTCACAGAATAATAGTCAAGTATTTTATAGTCATTGATGAGGTGTGCTATTGATCACTTTAAATAATTTTGAAAATTATTTCGGTTTAATTTTTGATAAATTTTCTTGAATCTTTCAAATCATGAATCGAGATTAATAGTCATATTATTAGAATCATTATCAAATATTTTGTTAAGTAAATGAAAAGACAACTCAGGCTGTATTTCCTCTCGAACCTTATCAAAATTAATAAAAAAGCTATATGGGGATTCACTTGCAGTTGGGTCTCCCAGGTGTTTATCTGTATAAAATATGTCTATATTTGAATCTTGGCCAAGTCTTCCAGCTCTACCTGCCTGTTGATATAAGTCTTCCAAAGAAGCAGGAGGTTGCATGAATGCTACATAATTACACTCCTCCATATTTATTCCCATTCCGAACGATTTAGTAGCAAAAATAATGTCAAGTTTTTGGAATTCCCTCAGCTCTGAACTTTTTATATGTTTTCCATCTGTATCAATATATTCTTTTGTGCTGCCGGAGTATATTCCTGTATTTTTAATGTTCATCTCATCAAAAAATAATTTAGCACTAATGTTATTGGTGGGGTACCCACTTCCACTTATCTTATTTGAAAACATGAAATATATTATGCTTTTTCCTTTTTTTTCTGTTGCTCTCAATTTAAATTTTTCAATATAGTCAAGTCAACTATTTTTTATTGCTAATCTTGATGACGAATCTGAAATTTGCAATTTATTAATATTGAAGTTCAATTCTTTTCTATATAACCCATACTCTCCTTTTATATAAACAACGTTGTGATCTTGTATATCTAGAAGCCTTTTAATATCTCTTTGAATCCTAGGAGCGGCAGTTGCAGTTAACGCTATTACTCTAAAGTCATTTGATATTCCACTAATATTACTTAAAAGATTCTTAGCAACCAGATATGAAGGCCTAAAGTCGTGTCCTCATTCCGAGATACAATGAGCTTCGTCAAATACAACGGCACCAATATATTTAGACAATCCTCTAACACTTTTGTGGAAGGAAAAATTTTCAATTCTTTCAGGCGTAACAAAAATTAGTCTTTTACTTTTTAACGCGAAAGATGTCACAATATTGTGGTTTTCTTTTATCTGAGAGTTTGTATAAACAAAATTAAATTTATTTTTTGAAAGATTCCTCTCTTGGTCATTTATTAAACTTATGATTGGGAAAATACAAACTTGAATCATAGGAGTCAAAAAGCTATAGAGCTGATATATCAAAGACTTACCGAAACCAGTCCTTAATAACGCCAACGTATTGGATTTATTTACAATATTAACAATGGCCTCAATTTGTTCTTTTTTTAATGTTTTAATCTTAAAACCACTAAAAGCATTTTTAGCAATTCAATTAAGAATTTCAATTCCTTTTTCGGAATTCAATTTTTTATATAATGGGGAGTATTCTTCAATAAAATTCAAGTTTATACATTGTTTATCAACGGACTTTGCTTCAAAAATACTGTTACCTCTTTTTTCAACAATAATAATATTTTCGTCAGTATGAATAAAAGAAAAATCCTCAAGTTCTCTCAATTCTATTTCCTTAGAAAATATTTGGTTATATTTTTTTACAACTTTTCGTACATGAGCAAGTGAACTGGAAATTATTTTTTCTGTCAATTCTTTTGGCAAACGGACAACAACATTTTTGTTGTGATTTTTCAGCAGTTCTAAAAGTACGATTGAAAAAAACTTGCCGTCTTCATTTTCGTTAGAGGCAGAAATAAAGTTTTGAATTACAGATATTTCAGCATTTTCCACAATGCCAAATTCGGAATAAATGACTTCAAAGTTTGTAGCACCAGAGCACCCAATTATGCCATTCTCTAGGGGGTTGGAAATTGTATCTTTTATTTCTTCCTTCATAATTTTATTTTCATTAGTTGTGTTTTCCGAGAGTTTTTGGTTTTTTACAAATCCTTCTGTATTTTGTTTTAATTCCTTAATTTCAATAGTGTCTATAATTTGTTTTTTAACTTTGCCTATTATTTTAAAATCTACAAGCCTATTGTAACTAAATGAATCATCAAGTGAATTGTTGTCTAACACAAGAAATCTGCCGACTATTTCTTGTATTGATTCAATCTCTTCCTTCATTTTTAAAAGTTTATTAGCTGCATAATATTTTTCAAATAGTCTATGATCGATATAATATTTTTTATCATTGTCACATTCTATTCGATAGCTTTTACCTGTGTCTCCAACTTTTATTATTTTAGTTTTCATTATTTTATTATATAATTAATTTTATGGATTATACAAAAGAAAATAACAGGTTTGTCGAATTTTCAAAGGCTTTCATAAAGGCCGTGAAAATGAATAATAATAGAATAGTTACAAAAGTCGAACGAGACAGTTTGAAACTGAAAATTAATAAAAAGAGCATTATTTTAGAGTCAACAGAGAATTTGCTAAGAAGCATACCAGAAAAGGACAGGGAATATTTTGCCTTAGTGTTAACAAAAGAAAATAAAAGAATAGACCCAGAATCTTTTGACCTTTTTGGATCATTAGTATTCAAATATAAAGAAAAACGATTTAAGTGAGAAACAGACAAAGAATTTGAAGAAAATTTTGAAAAACATTATAAATATGCGTTTTTAATTAATATGTCTGATTTTTTTGATATTAAAAAAGCTATAAATATTAAACAAAAATTCTCTATGCAAAATTTTTCAAAAATAGATGATGTAATCCTCGGCAGGAAAACAGTAGAAGTTGTTGAAAAATCAAAGATAAAGAACGAAAAACTCGATGAATATCAATTGAGTGCTTTCGAAGCAGCCATTTCAAAAAATAGTATAACAGTTATTAAGGGGCCACCTGGAACAGGGAAAACATACCTTGCTGCAAATATAATCAAACATTTTGTTGACAAGAAAGAAAAAGTTGTTTTCGCGTCTTCCTTACATACTTCTCTTGATTCACTTATAAATAAAATGAATATCGATGAAGAACTTTCTAAAATTAAAGTATGAAGAACAACTTTAAAAGCATTTTCAAGTGTTCCAAAAGAAATGGTAAAAACAGTGAGAGATGCCGAACTTTTTGTGACAACATTGGCAAGCAGTATACTTGATTACTCATTGGCAATTTCATCAACAATTTTGATTATCGATGAAGCTTCAGCAGTGAATCTGTTTAGTGTTCTTTCAAAAACTCTATTTGCAAAAAAAATAATAGTTATCGGTGACAATAGACAATTTTTGCCTATAGAGCCTATAGACGCAATTGGAAGAATAGTTAAAAAAACACATAAAAATGAATGGGATGTGTTTTTTAAAAAGTCGTTGTTTGAAACGTTGTTTTTGAATGACAATTTTGTATATGAATTAAAAAATAATTATCGTTCAACAAAAAGCATTGTAGAAATAGTGAATCATTTCTACGGAGGGAATTTAAATTCTGTAAGTCAATCCGTTAACGATCCCGTGTTTTTAAAAAGCTTCAAAACTTTTTCAGATCTTAAAAACTACACATTAAAATTTATTGAAAAAAGAGAGGGAAATGACATTATCTGTGCGACTTATTTCAAAAGTCAAAAAAACATTTTAAATGATGCATTGAAAAAAAATGGAAGCAGAAAAAGATTTGTAACATCAATGTCCACACAGGGTCTTGAAGCCAATGAAGTCGTTATAGTTATTACGAATGGGCAAAATTCTATTTATCAGTTTGATTTTAGAACTATTAATGTTTTATTATCACGAGCAAAAGAAAAAATAAACATTTTTTATATTAAAGATAGCATTGAAACTGATCTTTTAGATAAAAAGAAAAACTTGATAAATTTCAGAATAAACGGGAAAAATGTAAACATACCTTCTTTAATCAAAAAAAGCAAATAATTTTCGAACTATAATGATATATTCTTTCAAACAAAATTTCTACTTTAAAGGCAATTAATTTCACTAGACAAACACATTAACATTTATAGTAGGTTTATTCCCATCTCATCCATTCTTTTGTTTAGGCTTGTCCCCATGTCTTTTACTGTGACTGCAATGTCTTGAATCATTCCTGCTAGTTGTTCGTTTGTCATGGTTCTAACTCCTTTTGTTCTATAGTTTATTGAAAGATAATTAATATCTTGAACATCTGATGCTTTAATTTATTGGAAACCAATAAGTTATGTTTTTAGATTATTTTTCTGTATTACATTATCAAGTTTTTGATCTAGTCCGTCAATTCTTTTGTTTAAATTTATTTCAACATCATCAATTCTTTTGTTTAAATTTATTTCCATCTCATCAATTCTTTTGTTTAGGTTTGTCCCCATGTCTTTTACTGTGACTGCAATGTCTTGAATCATTCCGGCTAGTTGTTCGTTTGTCATGGTTCTAACTCCTTTTGTTCTATAGTTTATTGAAAGATA
>JAVCKZ010019897.1:2500-19903 GCA_034780755.1 Lepetodrilus elevatus | reverse complement strand
CTGGCTCTAATTTGCGAGCAACCTACCATACACTTCAGCAACCCACCACTTTCTGCCGTACACGCTTGCATACAGTGATGTAACACTCTAGTAAACCAAATAACCACAAGTACAAACACTCGGGTCGAGTTCGCAGGGAATATACTGTACACAAATGAGATATATTTCTAGAATTCGAATTGCATTGCAGATATGCTATATCAAAAGTATTTTCTAAAACTTCTGAATTTAATGTCTTGGTTTTCGTAGGAAACATAACACGTGAAACATTACTGCTATGTTTTGATTCAATATTTGTTGGCTTACGACATCGAAATTTCAGATATAGTAATTAATACCATTGGAATTTCTTAATCAGTTTCCTATTACTAGTCATTCCTATTATGAGTGTAGTGTTCATAGAGGCTGTTATAGTGGTCGTTTTGAAATAAGTCGTAGTAGTTACAAATGCAAAGGATATAGTCACCCAGCTGCTGTACCTCAGAATATATTTTCACCGCTATAGGCAGTTGTATGGGGTCTCTATAGGCAAACTTCCAATGGAATTCCTGCGAAAACTAACTGCAATTTTCATTTCTGGTGAAACCTAAATAAAGTATGGTAATAATACTTAACCCGTTCCAAGATTATCATCAATCTTCATATTTACTTGTCCGCAATATTTTCTGTACACCCAAGGAATTTTCTTTTTTTCTTCTAATAATAAAAGTGGTCGATATATCATAATATGTAATCATGGAACTACAGTCATATGTGCCATTGTTCTGGGGGTGACTTATTGCGACTGGAAATCGATGTATACGAACTGACCGCCAATAGAAGATTAGGCCCTTTGATGTTATCCCCGAGTTAAGATGCTGCTAATGCTACTCAAATAGGCAATCCAATGTCGTATCTGTCTTAATATCTCAAGGTTTCTTTTACGTCACACGAGCGCGATTGGCGTAAGCAATAGAATAGACGATATATTGTTTAACGATAATAAGTTATGAATATGAATAAAAGACACAATATTTGTTGAATAATAAAAATAATAAATATCCAGCGAATCCGAAAATCTGATTGTTCCACTTAACCACAACCTCCTCGATGAACGCAAAAACATATTGCAGTCAATCCTTAATTGTTTTCTTGTTAAAATAAAAATATACTATATAAGTATTTGTACAACAACATGGTTTATAAATTATGAACATGAATACATTGTTGTGTGTGTGCTTAATAATCATTATGTTCTTGTTAAAACAAAAATAATATCCAATAGGTATTTGTATTACGACATTGATAATTACACTGTAAATGTATTAACTGGTAAAGTACAAGTGTTAACCTATAGGGTGTTCTTCTGAGCATTGAGTTCATACACTAAACGTGCGATTATGGACATTTATTGTAAGTCATTCACCAAGCTTACACAGAGATTACAGATCACAGCGCTTTGGGATGATGTCAGATGAGGCATATGGCATACACCTTCATAAAGTGATATATGATCATCAGTTACCAATACCGCTTACTACCAGCGTATGTCCAGTGAGGCCTAGTATAATGCTAACGTTCTACTTCTTCATTGGATAAAGTACAACCGAAATATTCGTGATAACACACACAATTAATCCATTAAGACAATGGTAATACTTATTGATCGTGGAATTATTTCAACCTACAATTGATTTGTGAAAGCGGTCCTAGGACTTCTGCCATACCAAAAGCCGTGGTGGAGATCCTAATGCAATCGCTGGCTAATGCAAGTCTTATTATTACAATAGGACATTGCACAAAGCCCGCAGGATAACCATCAGAACGGAGTTCAGTTTAACCATGAAGTAGTACAATACCAATATCCCATGCAGTGGATGGACGCCATTTTGAAGGGGTTATTTAGGCCTATTTGGATTGGAATGTTTACATGTCCTTGCACACCACAGGCGAGCGATTTATCGGCGCGACAATCAGTGGCGACAACAAAAGATTCTATCTAAATTTGTCGTAGCGAATTTTGCTTTTTTTGTGTGTGTGTACAAGACTATTAATAAATTATACGGTTCTATCTCAGAACGTATATCGCAGAGTTTGTCGCCGCCAAATTCGCCTTTGGTGTGCAAGGACTTTTATACGGATCATGATCACATCTCTGTCTTATTTGCTGTCGTGTGCGAGCTGATGGGCAACAGCGTAGCAACTAAAACACTGGGATCCAATAGACTACGTCACCACGTGAAGGAGCTAGATACCTAAAGGACGTGGGGGTATTATATTATAACCAGGGTCATGCACAGGGCAGTCCTCAGAACAGATCACAGGCTGATTGTATCCAAGATTAACCTACACGTCCATCACAAACGGCGACCTCAACGACTGCCAAGAAACTATGCACCTCCAAACTCTTCCTTGAACTCCACGCTATATTGTGTCTCCTTACACCCGTCACATACTGGACGGAGATTAGTGTAGTCGTAATGGCCGATGTTTCGAAGATGCTCCAAACTGGACAGCAACATTAACATCTTCTCTATCAAACAAGAAACAAGACTTGGCGACGTGCAGCTCAAGAAAACTGTAGAAGAAGATTTGGTTTAACTGCCCTAAATTTGGGTTTCTACTGCCCTAGAAGATCTTGGCCAAAGGACACGAAAAGAGCCAAACTGGTTCAACCAAAATGCCTCCGTCAAGCTTGTCAAGACAACCGCTCTGCTTCCAACGAAACAGGCCCCGAGATTACGGAACGTTTCTGAGTACGATTACATGCTCAACTCAAAGGTCTTAGCTTGAGCATGAAGTCGTACTCAGAATGTTTCGTGATCTCGGAGGGCCAGTGTTTTCAAGATGCAGGATTGATGTTATAAACACGAATTTATGGTCTTGTAGTAGATATGCAAGCTTTCAAGAAACGCTACCCAGACTTGAAACGAATATTCGAATAGTAGGAAGGATACCGTACAGTCTTCTAGCTCAAATTTCCAATGCCCTGTTTCAACAATACCTTTAAACTTCAGATTGGATGCAACCGTCACCACTTGTATACGTAATGTCCTTCAAAAACACAATTTGAATGTATGAATCTACAAAATATTGACTACACGTATACATGAGGTAGAGCAACTCCAAATTGCATTTATAAACAGTAAATAATAATATAAATAATAATAAATTATGCATTTACATAGCGCTACTTATCAAGATATGGTTTCTGCTCAAGAACGCTTAGACAGATGCTGTTTCAAAGAGGATGGTTTGCAGAATGGGTTTGAAAATGTTGACATTTCGTATTTACTGTACACAACGTCAAGTATTTATAGAATAACTAACCAACTACCACGTGTCCGGATTATCTTGCGAGAGGATTAATTTTGTAGTTCACGAGGTTGAATGATCATGACTTCGATTAAGCCGTGAGTGCAAGGTAATCCACTGTACATGGCAGCTATATTCTTATTCTCTGTGTCATTGTAAGCAGTCTGAAATATATACCATGAGCTATCTTTATTTAGCAGCTAACACAGGCATTGAAAACTTTAAAATAGTAATTGTAGTTAAAATATTTATTTTGAAAATCGCATAAGATTACATGACAGAATGAACAGGACAATCAAAATTAATTAATTTATATTCTCAGCTCTCTCCGCCTACAAATTCCATCCTCTCGTTAAAAAGAAATTGCAACTAATTAGTTATTCTTTATTTCGGCATATTAATTCTCTCTATTAGGTAATGCCAGTGGCCTATTTATAAAGGACATTAAGTTCTGGGTATTGTTTCTCGAAGCTCTCGTATCCACTATGAGACCACAGCGCTCTCGTACGCACGCACGATCCCATGTACAAGGTATCACTACGAGGTCGCTACGGTCTCATAGTATATACGAGAGCTTCGAAAAACGATACCCAGAACAGAACACCGGTACTTGAAAGTAGTTTGTCAGTACTAGTATATAATATGAATGGTATCCCCATTTTACAAAGATTAAATCTTGCACTGAGTACCTGAAATGTTGATTTAAAGGACATGCAGTTGGTTGGTTTATTTTATTTGGGGTTTAAAGGCACTTTAAAGATGATTATATTTGCATTCACATCATGCCTTATAGCCTATGTGCTGTGTAGCCTATGTATTGTATAGCCTATGTGCTGTTTTTACTAGTCTAGATTTCCACCAGTTTTTATAGTGCTCACTTGGAATATGACTTGCCGCAGATAGAACATGGATACCCCACTTAGACGCAGTGTACTAACTCCGAGCCGATCACTCAGATCAGTCCTTGCTTTACCACTTTAGTGCTGAGCGCCAAGCAGGGGAACAACAACTACTACCTTTTAACGTCTGACTCTAACGTAACTAATTATTATAATGTTATATCATATAGTTACTATACACGTAATGTATTACTATAGACATATGACATACACTTTTATTATAAGTATAGTCCTGTGAAGCGTTAAATCGTAATGCACTAACTGAACAAAACGTTAAGTGAATCTGAGAACAGAACATGAACAGAAGACGTAAATTGGAATATATTTTAAGAATAAATAAAGCTACATTACCAGGTTTCACAGACTGGAACAACGTGGCTTTATTTCTGAACCATGGCACGAATTCTTGGCACTCAAAGTCTGTACGGAACTCCGGTGGCCGGTCTACCACAGCTACAACACGTTCATACATTGAAGGCATGGCTATGTAGTTGTCCTTCGAATCTCCAAATACGTACTAGCAATCGACGTATGAATACCTTGCGATAGGGGAAGAACTAGTCAAATTTATGTTTTTTTCACAAACTGATGACGTCATATCCTTGGGTTCTTTCAGAAGCGTTTCCGGAACTCCACAGAGACTGGTCAGATTAAGAACTATTTCTATCCGAAAGTTCGAAATCGTCCTAATGTTTGGTACCGTAGGTTAAATTCCAATGGTCTTTACGTTAATGTCCCAAATAATTCAGTCACACTGTAGAAGAAGTCTCCAGATCAATGTAGTCTTACTTGTTGTCCTCACATGAGACGTGACTGTCGCCTGTTAGTCCATATACACACACAGACACACACACCCTCACCCTGAGAAACGCGGTGTTTAGCCTGTGTCGGAGTCGCAATCACAGCGTGGAATCTTCTCACGCAAGTCGACGCGCACGGAGGGCTTCAAACACAATCCACGGATGTTACCGCGGTATATATATACATATATCCGGAGGACACCCAATAGGTCGCCTTTGAGAGCATGTATATTAAACGCTCCGAGTATTGTATCGCCGTCTAGCGTTCTTAATGGCAACAAAGGTAATTCAAAACGCAGTAAGAATGACGGCGCTCTGTCGACCGCTCGCTAGCCGTTTAAGACACACTGCAAGGCACTACCAATTCTTCTTGGCATGGTTAACTCACGGACTGAACTTGGGTTGGGTACGGCAGTGAATGTACAACGGGAATCAGGAACATGATTCCCTGTTAAGAAATTGTCCAACTCGGGAGTCGGGTGACGTAGCATAGGTTACTAAGAGAGAAGGCTAGTCGCGAGTTAATCGGATTAATTATGAACCGTGAAAGCAGCACGGGTTTTGGACGTATAAAGGTATTGTGTAGCAGTTTCTTGTGCTACTGAAAAATCATAATACGCACCCGGCGACATGGAACTGTTGTCGATTTAATGAATAACTAAAGTGTAAATTAAGTCAATATGTCATATTCTTTCATCACCAAAATAGCAATCAAAGAGGGCCAATACAATACGTACGTAGGATTCAATGAGGAAAGTTTTGGTCTATATTGGTATGATTTAGGCCATCTATAGGTTATCCATGTCCGTGTGCAGTGTCCTAGATCAAAGGGAATGGCGATCCACGGTAAACCACCTATTCATCCCATTTAAAGGCCGTACTTTTAGAGTGCACCAAAGAATGCGGAATACTTTTAACAACCAAATCTTTATTATCGTCCACGTAATGCATCCTGAATGGAACTGATTGTATGCACACAATTAATTAAAAAGTGACTACAATTTAAATGAAAGTTACTAAAACTATAGAGTACATGTTCGTTCCTGTTGACGGTTTGCTAAATTGTCATAAAAGCATGGAATTTGGTGAAAATAGGCATATATAGGAAATTAAGACACGACGCCGCTGAGGGCAGCCATTTTGAAATCCAAAATGGCCACCATTTGCACGATACTGACAAGGCCCTAAATATTACGAAACCTTCGGAGTACGATTTCATGCTCAAGCTCAAAATTTACATGACATTTTATGAACAAAACTTTGAGTTGAGCATGAAATCGTACTCAAAAGTTTCGTAATCTCTGGGCCTGTCGGCAAGTCATCCAAACTGGGACGGCTCGCGCTTCACATGTCTATACTTACTTCATTACAAAATAATAAGGATTTAATTAACTACCCCTGTCGAATGCCAGTCCCTAAAGCGCTGACATTGTTCAATATTTAATGAGTGTATCTGCTTCGTATCTCACGAAGTAACTGATGAAATAAATGTTTGAACAGTGCGCTCGATCCTTCCCCTGTGCGGTACCATATATAGCTCCCGGCCATATTGTGGTCACGCAAATACATATATTTGCGTGGACTGTGTTAAATATATTAACTAGTTTACGTAAGTCTTGCTTGAATTATGTAATTCCTAAAACACCATGGGAATTAAGATCGATGCTTGCACGGAACAGATCCTAACGTATTCTGGGCGTATGCTGCACTTAGTCTGGGCGTATGCCGCACTTCCGGCCGCCGCCAGGGACAGTGTTTTATAGGCCTTACTACTCAAAATTTGCTAAGGATCGTACTATTTTTGTAGGAAATAATAATACCACCTTCAATATAATATAACCATCTCCCTGCTGGATTAGTCACAGACACGGCTCTTTGGGGAATATTGGGTTGCCTCCAGCATGGAGAGGGTTAATAGTGATCCTTAGCAAATTTTGAGTAGTGTATTTTAAATTTAAATTAAATCAGACATAGCAACTAACTTTAAAACTTACTAGCCTGAATAGTGATACAAATAACAAATGTTATGAATTTATACTATATATTAGGATAACCTACGTTTAGCATTGGGAGATGGCCCGGGCTAGCGGGCTAGTGTTAATTTAGATCCCTACAATACGGGATATTAATAAATTCTGGATCTGTGTGATATCGGAAGGCTTACTATCAGATTCGTTGACATCAATCAGATTTCTAACAGTCGTGGACTCGTGGTGACTCGTACATCGATAAACAGTACTGGTGTGAGTGACACTAGCGCTATTAAAGGATGATGTTGATGTAAAAGACGTGATCCCATACAAACTGTGGACACGTATTGTGGTCGTAGAGGTGGGAATCATGGATACATCAATAAACTAATATGATACTTTAATACTGGATGTGTATACTGAACAGCAAAAGAACCGCAAAATCCAAATTCATGATAGATTTGTGTATAATCGCAAAATGATTTTTTTTCCCCGAGTAATATATCAACTATCTATTCACAACTCATAATGACTAATTATTAAGTGAACGTACGTATTGCTGTTGGCCTACTTCGGGCGGTTCCTCGAGGATCTAGAGCAATGCTAGAGTTCGCGCGAAGTCACGAAAGCAATGCGCAATGACACTTCCTGGATAAACTAGCGTAACCGCCCGAAGTAGGCCATAATTTACAAATATGACAATTTCCACAGAATTAATTAAAAAGAGCAGGACCAATTCATGTAACTTCATTTCATTTGATCCTAGATTTCATCCCACAAGTTTAATTCAGGAAGTCCATGGAGTTCAATGTAACTACTATGTTGTTGTGAGCAAATACATTCCTTGTCAACCAGGCGCTGTGACCTCTGATGTTGTCTTGCTGGAACCATAGATTATAATCTATGCTGGAACAAAACAAAAACAGTCCAGTAGTCTGCCAGTCATTATCCTTGAAATAATAGGGATAGTAAGTCTCGTACAGGTCTTTTCCGGTGACAAACCAGTAAAGGTCTGCTAGTCATCATTCTTGAAAGAAATACCATTACGCCTACTTAAAATGGTCATAATATAATGGTATGTTTTTCCGATGATGGCCAGCCATGAATGGACCAAGTATTATAGGCTGTAGTGAGCGAGTGAATATGGAGTTTAACATCGCTGCGGTGTAGATAGGCTGTACAGCATTTCGTCAATGTAGATAATAGGTGGAACACGACGTCACCAACTTGTTCTGGATATCGTTTCTCTACGCTCTCACATCTACTACGAGAATATGACTCTCGTAAAGATTTCTAATACGTGGGAAACGTGCACTTCCGAGAGCGCTATGGCCTCCTAATAGTGGATATGAGAGCTTCGAGAAACTATACCCTGCCCTATCACATCACCGACGCTTCTCCCCAGCCGTCAGTCACGGACAACCTATCTCTGACGAGTCCTCCGTGATGTCTCCGTGCATGCACTTGACCATGCGCCATATGGTTGCAAAATAGGTTAATCTGAATACACGACGTAACGTTTCTATCCACATATTCCTCCAGGATCCAGTTACGTCGAGCTAATCGGTGACGTTTTATTAAAATCTGACGATGAATTCAGGAAGGCCATAATCTGCGATGTCTCCTTTACAAAATGGCATAATACACATATTTTTATCACCTTTCTATATATTTTTAATCGATTGCTGGTTGGTCTCAAAACCAATGATCTTTTGGTCTGCGTTTCACGAAAGGGGTGTATATTTATGCCGGACATAAATAAGGACGTAAAGCACGAAGTTACATGTTACTCCGTGCTTTACATCCTGGGGCCCATTGCACGAAGCTCTTGTAGGTTATTGTAAGGTCAACGCTTTCTATTGTGGCGGGAGCCCAGTTACAACTATTGTAGCGCTATAAGAGCGTCGTGCAACGGGATCCTGATTTTGATGTCCGGCGTAAATACACCCCCCTTTCGTGAAACGCAGGCTTGATGCTGGTAAAAAGCGATCTTGTAGATCTGATGCGATGTCAACCTTAATTGTCAGAAGTTGCACTCCATGCCCTCGGTCTTCAGCTCTGGACTACTAAGCCTATTCTCGAAACGTTCTTACGAACTTCTTAGCCTAATATAACAATTCGTAGCCATACTAGAAGAATCACTAAGATTGTCTTACGATCGTAAGACCGTTTCGAGAAGTGGCCCACATATCTACAGCTTTGCAGATCTTTAGAGGAGTCTGTATTGTAAACGTGCGTACACCAATGTGTCTGGAACACTTTGGGACTATGAATCCAGCTTCTAAACATGCTATTTGTGTCAAGTATGCCAAGATTAGCATTGCCATTGGAAGAAAACAGTTGAAAGTGCTTGAATAAAGAAATAAAAGTTGTTTTAGACTTGATGCTCAATGTTTCTAAACACAAATATTTTGCGTTGCTAAAACTAAAAGGAATCCGCAAATTCTGGGCTGTCCGTATATTTAAACTAAGCAGAAAGACATTAATTGTTTTCATTAGAGCTAAATTAATATACATGTACCTACCATTTAAAATTATTATGTCTCAGCTATAAATTATATATTTATTTTAGATGATTTAATTAGTTTTAAATATTTTCAAAGAACGGAAAATTATCTTTGCAATTTCAACAAATCATATCTTTAGAAATGAAAACATAAAGATGTGTATCACCTATATTGCATTACATGTTTGCTACAACCAATGTAAAGTTTTCTCGTGGTTGTGATAATTAATATCAATATAATATAATACATGCCCTTTCACATTTGACATTCTCATGCATATTATGCTCATTATACTCAAGCCCATTTAACCCTCACCCTGCTGGATTAGGCATAAACACAGCATGGAGAGGGTTAAGCATAAATGCAATTTTCATTTTATTTTATAACAGAACTACGACTTTCTTATATAACATAAACCTGAATACTACCTGCAAAAAAAAAGAGAAGAAATTCATAAAAAAAAATCCAGGAGACTGACAACAAAGAAAATATAATTCTAAGTAATTTATTATTTTTTTTCATGTTTCTGTACAAACAGTTTGCACAACATTATGTCAATGCAGTTGGAATTTTTTATAAAATAATTTAAGCTAATTGTGAAAATATTATGATTTACACTGTTGTCAACATACAATATGTCCTGAAAGCACATGTCCAGATGCCTCTCCTTCAGCATGAGACCATCTACAAAACCTTTCTCTCTCAAAATGGCAGGGATCCACTACAATACAGGTTTCATACCACTTTGATGAAGTAAGGAAATACAAATTTCCACAGGAGACATTCACCGCATTTTATCCAATTGACTGCAGCAGAAAATGAAATTGACTCACCAACGTTTCAGAATGGCCCAATCCTGGATATATTAATCGGACTACCATAATGATAGAAGGGTGGGTGAGTGGGGGGAGTTTTGCCTGAGGCCATTAAAAACAAAAGATCATTATGTACATATGTCAATCACCAGATTTCCGTTGAGTATGTTCCGTCAACACTTAAAGCTCTGTAATGTTATGCTAACAACGAGCATGGCATTACCTCAATAAACAATTGGCTAAAATCTGAAAACACATAGAACTGGAATTCAGCAATAATAACTGATTGTTATGGATTAGATATATTGTTACACTAACTGAATGCTCCCTCTAAAGAAATACGACAGACTCGGGTCCAAATGCAGTAAGCAGGCACAAGATATTATCATCATCATCATCATCATGCATGCAAATTGTATTTGCTTTGAAACAATGAGCAGGAGCCTCAAATTAAATATTATATTTAACCCTCTCCATTCTGCAGGCAACAGGAGATGCCCTAAATAGCAATGCCTGTGCCTAATCCAGTAGGGAGAGGGTTAAGTACAAAGAAAACATCATTATGCTTTACATACATGTACTATATAAATCTAACTCTCGATACAGGACAAATAGCTATGGGGTTTTTGACGTTTATTTCTAGTTTGCCATTTTTAATAAATTCCTATCATTGACTTTTGAGCTTTTCCAATGGAATTGTATACTCTCATTGCAATTTACTTATGGTTGTTTTAAAACTAACAACTATGTGTTATTGCAAGATCCACTATCCCTGGACTGTGTACGTGAACAAGAGTATGATAATGCCGATGATAAAGAAACTTTGGCTTTGTAGGAAAAATTGTCAGCATTCAATTCATTAATCGGTGCCCCCCTAAAGGACATCTTTTGACCACATCTATGGTAAAATATATATAACTGGACCTAAGTGTTCAGAGTCAAAGAAAAGTTCTCTTTAGCAGAGTCCACTGAATGGATACCATAAATGACAAATCATTACTTACCAACATGCCTGGGAAACGTATCAAGTGATTTAAATGAATGATTTAACTAAAACGTCCTGGCAAATGTTTAGAGGGAGCGATTGTTTAGCATGCTTTTTTTTCTTTCTTTTTCTCTCTCAACATAACATCAGAATTAACTTAACAAGCAATCAGCAACAATGACACATTCTCAGCGTTCTCTAGCACTGTACGCAACTCTCTCTTCAGAATCAGCAAACACATCTGGGTAGTCACTGACTTTTTACAACTGTCTCGTTAGCATATATCAGTGACTTTACACATCTGAACTCAACTTAACATGGAGAAATATAACAAATTCCTAGCACTTACATATACACACTTTATCTACACATCACTTGTGCCTTTCTTATATACATACTTTACAAAGTAGACATACCTTTTGAAAATGTCTACATACAATATCACAAATGTGCATCATATACAAAAGGCAGAGTTTGCTGTGTGTGTGTGTGTCTGTGTGTGTGTGTGTGTGTGTAGTGTGTCTGTGTGTAGTGTGTCTGCGTGTGTAGTGTGTCTGTGTGTATTTTCACAAAATAATGTTATGCCAAGCTGTTGCATTGAAACGGGAGAATTTAACAAGAATGAAATAACCAACGGCTCTAACACAACTAGAAATAGGTGAACAAAGTAACACAAAAATACTCGGCAATCAAATCTTGCATACAGTTTCACTAATAGCAAGACCTCATCCCAAACAGAAGCTGTATCACATGAAAATCGTGATGATATGAACATATCTCTGCTGGATAATTACATAACCCTCACTGCTGGATGCAACTGAATATGCCCTAAAGAGCAGTACTTGTGCCTAATCCAGCAGGGAGAGGGTTAACTATGTAAAGGGACACCATAACTTTCCTGCAGCACATAGAAGCTAATGTTATGTAACCATCCATAAGCTATCCTACGGTATATAAAATAAATGTTCATTTATCAATGCTTTTATTTCAAAGAGAAATAATGTACACCAACCAAAGCTAGGTTTTTGAAAGTAGTATTTAACCCTCTCCATGCTGGAGGCAACCTGCGATGCCCCAAAGAGCGGTGGCTGTGACCATTCCAGTAGGGAGAGGGTTAATAAATTCAACAAAAGAAATTTTGAATGAAACTACTCTACAGATTATAAAATCTCAATAGGAATTAGAAGACTTCCGTACTTGTTCATATTTCAGGTAGAAAGTTTACTATTAGAAAAGATATATCGGCCTTCGTTCTATAATGGATGCGAGGTCTTGCTAACAGTTCCATCCATCACTCAAATATCAATAAATACACCCATACTACATATCATATTCACCATATGTTGCACAATGGGCTTATAAGAATCACAGCGGTAACTAACAGCAGGTGCAAAATGTAAAATAATATCTTAATCAACTTAAACACAACTTGCATATGTACACGAGTCTCCTTGTAGATGAAATATTCTATCTAACTAAGAGAAATTGATTTCACGGATTGATCTTTCTCGGGGTAATGATGGCATGCTTGCCTGGAACAAGAACTAGATTTTGAAACACGCCACATAAATGCATTTAGGTATCAATGCAAGGCTCAGTGTTATTCAGAAGAAGAAAAAAAGAAAGAAAAAGAGAAAAAAAAAGTGGACATTGTTCGTTCATGTATGTACTTGTATTGCTGTATAAAGCGGTCTCCAAAGGATTAGAAGTCTTCAAATCCCTAATAAAACTGGCATTGTCTTGGCTGTACAGTAGTAAGTACTAGTAGGAGAATAGGACAATAGCATTGCAAATGATTGATTAATTAGTAAATAAACAATATGAAAATGCTTTAAAAAAATAAAAAATAAAAAAAATAAATGCTTCAATATTTATGGCCGATTTAACAACATTTTTAACATTTATTGTCAATAAATGCATCGAACTTGACCTACTGCAACTGTAGGACAGCTACACATGTGTAGCACTATATTCATATAATAAATATTATACAACAGATATTAAGAGCCTTAGGCCCTGTAGCCCAATTGGAACCATGATTCCATTAAACTGTGATTATCTTAGCAGTTTTTGGAGTATATCTATGTACAAACACTGTACGGTTGATCACCATGTTGGCTAATATACTTAGGACAGATACTATAAGCTACATGTCAACATTATTATTACTACTACTACTACTATTATTATTTTTATTATCATTATTATTATTATATTATTATTATTATACTGAATGCAAATCAATTAGCTATTGTACTGTGTGAATATTATTTATACTACACAAGGTATGATCTTAGTTTCAATGAGATTACCCATTTACTTTATTAATCGCACAAATACTTTGATTAGATTAATCATGGTACGATATCACAAATTAATACTTTACAGTGGTAGTAACAAACACGTAATGCAAAATTATTTAGTTCTATATTAGGCATTGAATGTGTCATCGGTTCAATATATTCACTCTAAATAATACTCAAATTAATTCAATTTGGACTGTTCAAATCCTGAATATTTCTACAAATGTGGCACTTGTGTATTGCAATGTGAAAACAATAATTGACAGAATAAACAATTCATATCGATGGTTTTGTGGGCATTTGATGCATGAAAACTTGGATAATAGAAAATCCAGTTTTATATATTACATATATGAACTACAATAAAAACCCACATGGGAAAAGTCACACTATATTTGCACCACCCGCCATACTATGAATATCTTTAACCCTCTCCATGCTGAAGGCAACCTGATATGCCCTAAAGAGCAGTGCATGTGCCTAATCCAGCAGGGAGAGGGTTAATAATCACCTAAGCTTATGGCAAGACAGTTTGTATGTACAAAACTGCGGATGGACACTTTGGTGTTCAAAATGGCAGAAACTTGTATTTAAGATCAAATCTTCCACGCGTAATGACAGCGGCAGTTTGAGTGGCAGTATGGTTGGAAAACCTCAAAAGTTCCGTCTTTTCGCACACAGGCCAAGCTGTACTGCATGACTTTCAATTGTGACATAAAATGTTTAGTTAGCAATATTGATTTAACCCTTTCAAATCTGAAAGCAACCGGAGATGCCCTAAAGAGCTGTAGCTAATCCAGCAGGGAGAGGGTTAACGGTTATATCCATACTATGGTGATTAACAACATCATACATCCTGCACCCATATTACTCAATGGTCAGACAGTGTAATTAATCTGATATACCAAGGCTCGAAATTAACACTCGCCTGGGCTATTGCTCCCAATGCTAAAGGTATTCTAAGAGTTAGTTATTATCCCTGTATACATACTTCCTGTGTTCCTTGTGCTTCTTTACTTCATTTTCAGTACTGTAAACATGATTTTTCTTATAAATGTAGAAACTATGCTAAAGTCTCTTCATGTGCAAGGAGTCGAGTGGAGTGTGTCGGTGATCTTGTGGCAACGTGCAATTGGTTCAAAGATAACCCGCAACAAGTGTTTGGCAACATGAAGCCATCCATTATACACAGCCTATATCCACCACAGCATCCATACATTCTAGATGTACTCATTTAACCCTCTCACTGCTGAAAGCAATCGCAGATGCCCTGACAAGCAGTGCCTGCGCTTAATCCAGAAGGGAGAGGGTTAAGGCCACAAGATCATAATGGAAATTAGACATCCACTATTTGAACCATCTTAATGTTATCATTGGTATATGATGCATACTCTTAGTGTTATCATTGGTAGTTTGATGCATACTCTTAGTGTTATCATTGGTAGATGATGCATACTCTTATACTCTAGTGTTATCATTGGTAGATGATGCATGACACAGACAGACATCAGACAAGCAGGCCATCACATACCAATTGGTTCTTTGACCAAGTAAGCTTAACAAATAAAAATATATATTTTCTATTTAGGAGATTTCGTTATCCTGGGCTATAACCATTCCATTAAATTTATTTCAAACATTTCAGCCATTGGAGGTAATTCTGAATTCTGAATCTGATTACCAGCACTGTTTGCCATGTACATGTGCATAAACTGTCAACACAACCCATCCAGCAGTTCCCATTGAGAAGCCGAAAGCTCGCACTGACAACAAATCGTGTACAATGCCAGTAGCTGACTTTGCTCTACAGGCCGAGAGAGCTAAAACTTAAAGTTTTAAATTAAAAGATGATTAATACGTCAGTGAAGAGAAAAGCATACAAATTTCCATTAATGTCTTTTATCAAAACATGCTATAATCAACAGGCAAAGTGGATACACATCATATTCGTCATCCTAAAATAAAGACTTCATTCATTGAACAGGTCTCTGTGACTTGTCATATTTTTCTCGACTTTTGATTTATATCACTTACTGTATTCTGGTTTCAGTCATTGATACAGTACTCATTCACTCTGAAATTAATAGAACATTTTCAGTGGGACAATTGGGAACATTCCTGTATTTGGTAATAAATTTGTTATGTTCGATAATAAATAAAGTATGCTATATTCCGCCGGGAACGAAAAAAAACAAAAAAACACATCAAAACTTGCATAACTCACAGCCACAATCAGACTGACTGACTGTCAATGGTTGCCAGAAGTACTTTTGCAGATTCACACATCACTGGGAGTCAACACATCACAGGCCTACTGCCAGCCGGCTGTACTCAATGGAATATAGCCGTCAGTCACTGTCAGGCAGGTCGGGCGGCAGTCACTAATCATATTATGAAGTGTTCCATTATTAAACTTCAAACACAACAAGTCTGTGAAGCACAATTTGCAGCCGAACTGACTCGCAAACAAGCCGAACTGACTCGCAAACAAGCCGAACTGACTCGCAAACAAGCCGAACTGACTCACAAACGAAGTAGGGAGAGAGAGAGAGAGAGGGGGAGGGGATTTTTTTAATCATATCCCAGTCACGTCCATCCACACGGGTTTCATCACTCAAATCAGTCACAACTATTAAATACTACACTGCCGGGTTATAATACGCGGGGGTGGGGTGGGGGGTCGGGTATCCTCCTATTTCCGCAGTTCTATCATTCACCCTCCACCCCCTCCTCCAGCCCCTCCTGATTATCTGCTGGGGGTGGGGTCACCGGGTCCGGGGTCTGGAGCGGGGTCTTCTGGCTCTGCTGGTTCAACTGGTTGTTGATCTGGTTCACGGGGTGCGCGATAGGGACCATGTTGATCTGGTTGTTTTGAACATGTTGCTGCGGCTGTGTTGCTGCTGGCTGCCCAGACTGCTGTTGTTGTTGTTGCTGGCCAGATTGTTGTTGTTGTTGGCTAGATTGTTGTTGTTGTTGCGGGCTAGATTGTTGTTGCTGTTGCTGGCTAGATTGTTGTTGTTGTTGTTGCTGCTGGGCAGGCTGTTGTTGTGGTTTCTGAGCCGAGTAGCCAGGCACTGGTTCTTCAGGGTTAGCACTTTCTTGGTCGTCTGTCAACTCTCCTTCTTCTTGCTCCTACAATGGTAAATATTAAAATATATTTATAAAAGTTTTCCTGCTAACTTGTTTGTTTTTGGCCACAGTTCTTTGTAATTAATTCTTATTTCATACTATCAGTGAGTATGCGACACGGAAACATCAATACTTTCCATATCCTGTAAATAGAGGGTCAGAATAACATACTGTTGTCAAGATAACATATTGTCATCAAAATAACATATTGTCATTAGGATAACATTTTCGTCAGCATAATATATAATTTTCATCAAAACTATCATATTACTCAATGTTTCCTCAGTAAAAATACCAACATCATCAGAAGTACGTACAGTAAACATTAGAAAGTTTCACATTGGAATGAACATCTCTTCTGTAACTATCTGGCACATAAAAAGCATTGTTTAAATTTACATTGCTAGAAACAGCGGTGCATTATATAGATTAATTTTGTTTGTATTAAATGTTACCTCTTCAGGACACAATTCGTAGGCCTTTGCCAATGTGATCCTAGCACTCTGGGACCGTTCCAGGAAATAGCTGAAAATGCATCAAACGAGTTGGAATAATAGCTGAAGATGCATCAACAATGGGTTGAAATATTATTAGCATTCTGTAAATGGAGTTGAACCGCTTTTGAAAAATTAAGGATAAAATTGTATTCAATTGTATTTTCAACAGAGTAAGATAGATAGGAAATGAGGATTGTTCCATGG
>JAVCKZ010019786.1:0-19908 GCA_034780755.1 Lepetodrilus elevatus | reverse complement strand
CTGTTGAGAATATAAACTAACAATCGTTATTAAATGCTTAACATGCATTTTTATACTGTATATATATTAGCTTCAAGAATAATACTGCTACGGTAAAAGAAAGATGGAATTATTGGAACAAAATATTAACATTTGTAAATAGATAGACAAAGTATATATACATTCTCAAGGTAATACATGTGGGGTATTTTTGAGCATATTGTAGTGACGTAAATAAGTTCACACATGATACACACACACACGCGCACACACACGCACACGCACACATACACACACGCACACACACACACACACACACGCGCACACACACACACACACACACACACACACACACGCATGCACCTGAATGCACATAACGATTTTCACGTTATTCGGAACACATCTTCACAAATTAAAATGGTATTTGATTCGCATTAGCAGGCATTTTACCAGAGATAACCAAATATATTCAGTTTAGGCGTAGAACCACTTTCAAGATTAACTCGCTCGCATCGTAGGGTGTCAATTAAGGCAGGAATAAACCTGCAACACGTGTAGCAGCTGGTGTTGCAGGAAGCCGGAAGAAACATACGCATCATTTTGATTAGTTTTGTAAACAGAATGGTACAAATGTTCGATAACGAAACATATAAATACATGTATCATAAATTACAGAATTTGCATGTCAACATTGATTCATGCAGTGTTACTTACTATATATATATATATACACACATTAACCCTCTCCCTGCTGGATTAAGCACTACCACTGCTCTTTAGGGCATCTCCGATTGCCTTCAGCATGGAGAGGGTTACTAAACAGGGTTGTTACTCTTGATATACATAAACGCCATACTTATCCAGCTGTATCTATTGAGTGATTTCCGTTGTTAAACAATGCGGAGAGACTATCGTCATTTATTTTGAATCACTTTCTATCCTTCACTACTTCACAGACAGCATCTCTGAACTTCCGAACAAGGAAACCATAAAGCAAAGGCTTCACAAAGGAACCACAGTGTGAAATCCAAACAAACAACGTTATCAAGCCGCTAGGAATTGGCGTACGTCGAGAATACGTCCATACGTAACTGCTGACGACGTATGGTATCCATATAGACACGTACGCACACGAGACAACGACGTACACCTTCATTAACGTGTAGTCTTCCTTGGCGAGAGAGTATTGCTTTCTTTTAAACTTAGGTTTGGAGTTCTTCGTTTCCGGGTCGTCAATATCAGAAGTCGTTACGTATCCTTCTTTAGTGTAGTCAAACGTTTGACCTAACGTCGGTTTGTTCGCTTTCATACCTGCGTTCTGGAACATTTCACCATACCTCTTCATCCTGTCTGAATACGAATCACCCTTCGCCCGCGTGTTGGTTTCCAGGACAAGCGCTCCCGTCGGTTGGATATTCCTCCTCATGTGATGCAGCTTTATAAAGCACGCAATGTAACACACGAGCATCATCAACACCGGTATGCCGTAGGTTATAATGAACATGAAGTTCATGTGAGTCGTGCTTAGTTGATATTCGGGAGCACACTGATACTGGGCGGGGTAATATTTCACCTCCGCCCATTTGACGGCAGAGAAAACGCAGATGACGGCATCGAAGAACCACAGACCTCCTAGAAAGAGGTTGACGAAGAACCCGAGGCAGATGTCTTCGTGTTTGGAAGGTTTGAAGAACTTCAGAAAGCGCTCCAGAGCCAGGACTGCCAGAGTGTGGGTGTTGAGAACATTACACAGGGTGATGAAGTAGACATGGAAGTTGCACAGGGCGTCGGGTAGAACCCAGCCGTGGCCCACAACGGCGGACACAGACAGAGGTATCCGCGTGAAGACAGCAAGAAGGTCCACGACCACCAGACTAATCCAGAAGTGGTAATACGGCGCGCGTAGATGCTTCTTCTTCCCCCATACCACCAAAGCCAGGATGTTAACAAATATCGAAATTACTCCTATGATGACCAGAAACAACACTAGAATTCCCTGGACGACCGTGTCAGCCATCTATGGACTTGTTCATTCACTAAGTATGAACCGTCTGCTCGTTCTCTGACTTCAAATAACTGTCACTGATCGCACGTAAGAACCTTCTGCTTGTTCTCCGACTTCAAATAACGGTTTCTGGTGACATAAAAAACTTGTTCGTTGACTTCAAATAACGGTCACTGATCACATGGACTAACCTTTTGCTTGCTCTCCGACTGACGGTCACTGTTCGCATGCAAGAACCTTCTACTTGTCCATTGACCAATTAATGGTCGCCGATCACATGGCAATTACGTTGATTGCCGTATGTGTCGCTGTTCATGACTGATCCACATTTGGTATACATTTCACGTTGCGATCATTGGTTCCATTCTCTTTCTGTGCTAATCCTGATAAACAGTCACTGACCGATCTAATCAAATTTCTGGCATGCGGGTCCTTTTCACTTCACTGGTTCCCGTTCACTAGATACCTCATTGTCCTGTCTAGTTAACCTCATTCCAGATCTCATCGAGAAATCCAACTTGTCCATACTTATGGTTTATCTACTCCTAGTTCTGAGGTAACGTGTAAATCAATAAGGAACACGTTTGCTTGTAACCCTTTAGAGAACACTCACTGATACGAGGAAGCTTAATCTGAGTGGAATTTCTGGTTAATTGTGTGGATAGCGGGCGGACAATAGTTCATATTCAACCAGAAACTTTCAAAAGCTCCCGATATTAAAGCGCGCAGACGACAATCGGCCCAGCCCAGTCGCACTGGCCTCGATCGACCCGCCATAATTGGACTTCTGTAAACATGGCCTCAATCTCTTTGACTGGACTCCCAATAAACATGCGTATTGCATGTGTAAAGTCCGTGACTACCGTTCTAACACAGTAAACAAATATGCATTTCATTCGATTGTATCGGAAGGTGGATGGCGTGACGTGATAGGTGAAATATACGCACACACGGTACATTATCTACATACACATCTCGTGTTACTGAAAGCATACCTGTGCCCTTTCATCTTGAGATACCTGTGTAATGTTTTGAAGGCGAGTGTACGTGTCCTTTCCATATGGTCGTCGTCAGGTAAACAGAAAGCAACGTCAGAACCGTGGTAATCAAACAAATGACCTTACTTTCAGAGTGTTGTGTGACAACTAGCAACTGACTCCCGTGTGTATTCAAACTTGCTAATTCACCTAACAATAAGCTGTATGCATTTGATAGCCAACTATTTATTATTTAAATTGGAAGTATTAAAAACAAAACCGTTTTTTTCCCACCCAATTAATGGCATTCATATGCTTTGTGCAGCACGTTCAGGCGATAAACAAAACCCGATCTTAGCAACTGTCTTATGCATAAGTTAGAAAAGCACAGTGTTGGCATGCCTGGGAGACATAAAGAGAGAAAAGACATGTACACCGCCTCAACAATGTGATTTAGCAACTGTTTGAAGAATTAACCGACTTCCATGTTGCAACATGTCAGTTTGAACTGAAACCTCTATATGTGAAATACATACGACATATTCTGCAACATATTGCAAGGTATCGTTTCTCGAAGCTCTCGTATCTACTATACGAGACCATAAGGACTCTCGTAGCGATCTCTACTTACGAGTGAGCCACTGGTCTCATTCAATATTGGATATGAGAGGTTCGAGAAACGCTACCCTAGCTGGTTTCTAAACTTTACTATGCATGTTCAGCACTTAAAATTGCCACACTTCACCAGCTCTGCTCTAGAATCCCCACTGATAAAAGGTAGCTCGTGGAAATGTAGCGTTTCTTACGACCACACACACCAAGATCATCACGAATACCGTAGTGCCAAGACAAAAGTTACTTTTAACTACATGCAGCGTGTCTTCAGCTGTACTATTCATGACTTCATTACCTCACAAGATGATGATGATGGTGGTGGTGGTGGTGGTAGTAGTGGTGATGATTATTATAGCGCAACACTTTTGGAAATGTTGTTTAGAGCCGCTTGCACGATTCTTTCACTGTGTATGACTGCTTGTCATTTTACCAAACCCGCTAAATGTTGCAGTAAACATGCGAGTACTGGCTGGTACTGACACACCAAGAAATGATGACGATGACGACGATAATGATGACGACGACGAAGAAGAAGACGATGATAAAGAAGAAGCAAAGACGTACATTACCAATTCAAATAGTTTAATCGTCAAACACATTCGTAAGCAACAAGAACAACCCAGTGTTAATCTGTCATCCTCCATTTATACATACATATAATATTGTGTACGCCTATGTGTAGGTAAGACACGTGTGAGGCCGTGAGAAGGAGGGAGGGAGGGAGAGGGAAGGAGGGAGGGAGTGAAGGGATGCAGGGTGAAAAGCGTGGGGGTGAGTATATCATTTATGGAGATGAACGTCTGTACGCAATATCAGAATACAAACCAGGTGCCCGTTGCACGACGCTCTTGTAGGCTACTAACGTCAACGCTTTCTATTGTGGCGGGAGCCCAGTTACAACTATTGTAGCACTACAAGAGCGTCGTGCAACGACCTCCAGGACTTCACAGAAATCCGCAGGCTTTTATTAGGTCGAAAGATGTACCAGTATAGTATACTCAACTGAATTTCTAAAGAAATGGTCTTGGACATAACCTATTTCTTTGTTAGTTCATTGTCATTTGCAACAGTATCGTCTGTAGGTCGTTGAACAATACAGGTAAAAATAAAATATAGGCATTTGAAACATGAATAACCTGTTGGTGATGTACTTTGGAATTGGTTATTAATATCTTTCAAAGATCCACGGTAACCTACGCCAGTAACATGCTAAATACTCTAGAAAGTCATGGCTTCAGTTCAAACCCAATCCAACTTTTCCAATTCCATTCCGTTTCAAATAATACCATTATATAATTAATCTAATATTAGCAATGCCTTCTTTACCGAGTTTCTGATCATTTCTGCCTTGTCCTGGTGGTGTACTGACATTGGTACCGTCGTCTGGTGTAAGGCCACAGATTCGGGAATACATAGAGATGCTTACTAGCACTGGCCGTGGCTGTGAAGGCTAGACGACGTACTGTACTATACACACAATCATATACACATACATAGTCATACACACAGCTGGATATAGTCAATGCATAACAGGCACATGTATTCTCTCACACACATACACCTTGCATGAAACCTAATCATTGCACTGACTGACGATCACACTTTAAAACAATTTAATAATCGGCCACGTAATTATCGCTATCCATTGGACATGCATACATTCTTTGAAGAAAATATTGCGATATTCCATTATTAATTACAACCAGTGAGTAAATGTAATACCTTCATTATTCAATTAATCTAAATCATAATTTATCTAATAACACATAGTAATGTGTTACAAGCTTAACAAATTCAGATACAATGGCGACTTTATAGTATGGAAAAAAAGCGTATAGTTTTGTTTAATTTACATGATTAAAAGTAAGGAAAGACAGAACCGTGATCAACGCGAAGAAGTTAAAATGAACACAAGACATGGACTGGAATTCAAAAGGTAACAATACACCTTATGTTCAGCAAATTATAAAAATGGTCCACATCACATTATAGTATTCACTCCCAATGTCTTAATATGGCATGTGTTTCACGAAAGAGTCGTATTGTTGTCGGGGCATAAACCAGAGCGTACACTATACTGTTACTATACCAGTAAACAACTAGTTACACCCATACCGCATATACGATCTCTTCATGAATAGCAGGCCGGGTCATATAAATCTTAGTCATGTATATATTGCAGTACCGTCGAATACGTTAAATTGCTTAAAGTGAGATTCGTTAATCATAGAAATGAGTCATTTACGTTTTGCGTACTTTTTGTTATCATGAACATGCTTCTTCTTTATTCTTTTGTGTGGCCACTTTAAAACTACCAAAGAATATTCTTAATTCATCAATATTGTTGACATGTCTACTCCATTTGCATACATAAATGAAATATCAAAATGTACGTCGCGTTTTTACAGTGAGTTTGCGTGCGTATATTTACGACATACTAATACCGTAGATAAATAAATCAAATGTCACCGTTGAAATAATACATTCTCGTTTTCATGATATATTGGAATTAAGTGAATCTTGTAGAACCACGACTCTCAGGAACTAATGACAACTATTAAAAGGGTAACATGAATATAGGAATGTGCATGCAGTAAATCACTATTCATCATACTCGCTGATAAATGTAGACAACATAACCAACACAAAAAACATTTCCGTCATTCACACACAATGACCTAATATACTAGTAGTTAAAAATGTGCAATGTTTGAATAATATTATGTGCAATATCACCATATATCCACAAAATCACAATACAGTTTTTACAGTTTCATTCCAGTCGAACAATCTCATACTACAACGGGTCAAAAATATAGAGTTCTAATCCCTTTGTGCAATCTACTATATTTAACAATAAGGTGATTCGCAAGAAACGTAAGACTATACATGTTTCAGGCAAACTGCCCCATAGACGTGGACTTGTGTGTATTACATATGTACATACGTTACTGAGGATGAGTATTGGTATTGCTGATCTAGGAACATGTCCGTAACGACTGAACACATTTGGATCACAGCTGGGGAAATTCTAATATATATAATATATAACAGACTATACCAACCTCATTCACAGACTCCTTATGCTTCTGTGGTGTCACACAAGGTACTCAAATGGAACAAACTTAAATCTTTGCTTTAATAAGGATAAATTACCAGTATTGGAAAGCATGTAGAATATGAAGCCCTTCAATTTCAACATGAACAGTTTTCTATTTGGTCCAGGTTTCGCCGATACCTATGTAGTAGTTGGTTGATTTGGGGTTTAAAGTCACTTTCTAGAATCTTTCACTAATATCATGACTTGCATGCATGTGTACTGCTTGACTAGTCTGGATTTCCACCAGTTTTTATAGTGCTAGTTCACTGGACTATCATGTCGCAAGAGTCTACCTAACTTCTCATATTTGTTTCTCTTAAAAACCGTTGTGACATTTGGATTAACTTAGGAGAGAGATAGTATTATCTATATTAATGAAAAGACACTTTTTAATTCCAGAATCTTACTTCATTGATGTAAAAGTCGGCCATTCCATGTTGCAGCTGTATGCTTTATTTTCGGATTTAAGGCACACTCAAGATTTAGGGAACGATCATAGTGATATTTATAAAGTACTTTCAAATGCGAACATGCCACAACTGAGGCAAGTAACTGTAATGTAATTTCCATTACATACTAGAAAACTAATATGGGCAATATCATATTCAGTGATATTGCAGTTTCTTGCACTGGTCTCTTTGGGTTATGCAACGGTGGTATTTATAATTTGCCTCTCTTTGAACGGAAACATATGTTGCGTCATGATGCTTCTCTTAGTCTTTGATGGGCGCATATAGCTAAACAGGGTCTAGCTAGATGAAGTAGCTTGACTTTCACTGTTCCAGAGAAAAATAATAAACTGCACAGAATATAGCAGTGCTCATCCTCGATGTTATTGAGTGAGTTATTATGGAGTTTAATGTCAACGGAAATCTTTCACCCATTTGCGACGACCTCTATGCTAAATCTCGTGGACGAAAGTGGAAGATGTAAATTTATGTAAATACCAGAGACAAACTTTTTCATAGGATTAGCAAATAGTCACTAAACATGGCCAGTAGCTGCCAGGTAGATCTATGCAGTATACATAAACTTGAATACGTTAGGTGAGTTTGAGTCTAGATAGATTATGCTGCAGAACCTATACAAATGCTGAGATAATTTTGTTACAAGGCTCCATAATAAATGCATTATTGCTAAGAAAGTTGTATGTGACATATCAAGAACTCACTTTGGGATACTGTCCAAATATAATGGATAAATATTACCGTACTATGGACTTACTGGTGAATTTTACATCTGGCCCAGAGATTCCGAAACTTTCTGAGTACGATTTCATGTTCAAGCTCAGATTTTATATGGAAATTTAGAACGAAATCGTACTCAGAAAAGTTTCGTAATCTCGGCGCCCTACTTCATTTCAATAAAAAAGATTTTTTAGAATCATAGGCATCCTAAACTATTCTAAAATATGTACACACAAGTTTCACATATTCGTAAAAGAGATTCCATTAATGCAACACACAGGATATACAGCAACATTGTTGTCATAAATAATAAAATATGATTCCCCCAAACAACTGAGAAAATATACACCAACCTAAAACTGTCAAAAGATAAAAACACAATACTAAAATGAAGCTATTTTGGAACGAAATAATAAATTATGGTTGTCAGTTTAAACAAACTTAAAATGGAACCACTGGTTCTGTAGATCACTTGGCAACATCACTACTTTCAATCACAGTAGTTGGTGTGGGACTAGACATGTGTGGTAGTATAGTATTACTATTGGTTTTCATTGTCAATCAATATTGAGTAATAAATGTGTACCGAATGACAATGTATTATGTCAATATGTGCTTACTAGTGTTATTCTGTAATAAAGGGTATTTTTTGTGGTATACTGGATACTTACACTGAGTCTAAATTCATAAAAGCAAACATAAACTGACAGTAGATTAACTACCCTTTAAGCCATGGTATAGTATTTAAACTTTTAATCAGAATATTTCAATAATTATTTTTCTTTCAAGTACATTTTCAATATGGCTGCCAAAATTATATTTTTATTCAATAAAGGTTTCATTAATCCATATACTGTATACTGATTTTCTAGTTTCTCAAACATTACTGCCTATACTAGTATATCATTCTTGTCATCGGTACTTAATAAATAAAATATTGTCCAGTGATTCTGTATAGGAATTAAAAGGATTGGGTCGACTTCATGAATGCTAATGACAGACGTCGCATGCTGCCAGCCAACTAGTCAGTTAAAAGTAGGCGGACTCGAATCAATAGAGATGTAAACAGAGAACACATCCACACCAATAACAAACACAGCTTCATAGCTGTCCCTCGCACTAATATACATTCACCGCTTTCCATTTATACATTCATTTCATCCACATTTTGCATAAATTCTTGCAACCATGATATTTCCTTTCCTAGTGAAAGTAACGATAACCAAGTATGTACTAGTATATTACAATGTAATGTAATAATTTTATCCGATGGATTGTCTTCTGATATCCCAGCACTGTTGGAACTGCTAACAGCGACCAGGTTGATATTTGGCTTTGCTTGGGAAAATATTTTATGGCAAATGTTGATACTTCCTCCAATAGGACGCAGCTTTGTTGATTTCTTGTTGGTCTGTTCAACAAGCGGCGCCCGACCAATGTATTTACAATCAAAACCTGATAACAATAATGATGATGATGTTGATAATTATCTTTCTCGTAGACAAAGTTGATAATTATCTTTCTCGTAATCTCTCAGTAGGTCAACATCTTTTTTCCTTGCGTTTTCATAATTGGATCCTTTTCTTCAAAATTCCGTCAAACATTAGAACGCAAACATTATCCACGGCTGAATACTGATCTGATCTAGCTGATATTTACAGTAGTCGGGGGGCTTGTAACTCTGTAGCGTAATAAATGTAAGATATGCACATAATTCGCACAAATAACAGCGCTGCCACAAACGTCACATGGATTGAATTCACGCCATCGATGATTGATGGATAAGGCCAAAAAATAGGGAAAAAAACATCAACAGACAATCACATCCGAATAGTCGATAATAACAATGTCATCACAGCGCATCCACGCACAAAGGGAACAGCAATACTGCATGGTCTCGGTGAACACTGTATTGCACATAGGGTCTCCAGAATTGGAATCCGTCCAAGCACGAACGTGTGTACGTGGTCGATATACATATTGGTCATGAAGTTCAGAACACTCAAGTCTGTATCCTTGGAGCACAGTATAGTAGATGGTCGAACGAACAAAAACGGCCGACATTATTGGTGCGAAGGCCGTTTCAAGACGGGTTCTTCAGCATTCGTTTCTGTCTGAAGTCGTACACTTGTCGACAGACGAAAACTGTGGATGGGTCGACGTTGATTCCAGGCATGCGATGAGTTATGGGACTTTCACTGTCCATGTCAGGGACGACTTTAGACTTGGCACATGAAACTTGGTCGTTCCTTGACACTTCAGCCCGATATCTGCAATTGAATGTAAACTAAAATATGTGATGACAGGAAGTGAGTGTTTACCTGTTTGATGTTATTGCAAGAAGTTATCACCTGTAAGCGCACGACTACATGAAAAGACAGACGAGAGGTATTGAGGTGCAAGGGAGATAACTCAAAATACTACATTCATTGAATCTGATTATGAACATGTTGCCTGTAAAATTGCCTTCATAATATAGCTCTTGTCTTAAACAAAATGTAGGACGAAACTTCAACATTAATTCAGTTGGAAGGGAGACAACTCGCACAAATGAATTTTCATCAGGTAGATTTTTTTTCGACATTAATTACCTGCAATATTCATTAAAGGTGAGAACATATCCCTTGTCGTCGATGCATGCCACACTGTTCTCATCGCGGTGCTTGGAGGCGAAGACTTCGCAGTCAACGTGGTGTGGCTTGCGACCAATTTCTGTGTGTTCCGGCCGATAGTACCACAGGAGACTCATCATCATCTCGTCGGCTATGAAAACAAATGACACACATTTATGATTATGTTGTTCATGTCTAGTACAGTGAAAATTTAAGTCTTCTGTCAGAGCAATAATTTCATAGTACAATGTAAACAAAACATTCTTGTTGAATATTCTGGACCCGAGATTACGCAATGTTTTGAGTACGATTTCATGTTCAAGATAACATTTTATCTAGGGATTTATGATTTTTTTTTAAATTGGGATTTATTCGCTTTCAAGATTCTTTCACTGATATCATGGCTTTTCAGTTCAGGGCAGGAGGAAACCAGCCACATCCATATAGCACTGAATGTTGCAGTAAACCTGCAAGCATTGGCTATTACTGACAGACCAAGGATTAGGGTGATATCTGTATTGCCACACTACAAATATCGCATCCTATCAATATCGCTTCAGAAATGTAACTTTCGTGAACATTGATGTCGGGCCCCTGGGGTGGGATTTGAACTCAGGACCATTGGCTCCAAAGTCCAAACATTCTACCATTGTGCTACCACCAGCCCCATGGGATTTATGAACAAAACCTCAACTTAAGCATGAGTTTGAACTTTACAAATAATTTTTGTTAATATTAAACATTTAAAAAAAATATATTTATAATAAATAAAAAAAATATTAAAATAATAAATAGAGAATTTTTTTGTTGTTAAATAGATAATATAAAATATATTTTTAAAACACCACTACATGACTAACCATTATCAGGATGTTCCCAAAGGGCAGATACTTTGGCAACAAATGGAATGTCTTTCTTCCTGGGCCCGGATCTCAGCAGAACACAGTCTCGGACGTGGATCAAGTCGCCGTCGCTGTGTTTGATGGCAGGGTAGCATTTCCTCTCCAGTGACGGACCCTCTCCCTGAGGACACACAATCAGGAGGGTGAGGATGAAGCAATGACACACAGTCACTACCATACAGAATGATGCACATAACTGAATTCCTAGTTGGCTTCAAGCAAGAATGTACATCAACGCTATCTGTACAGAAGATTTAGTAACAAGATAGTGTGATCACGCTCCCCAGAGGAAATCTTCTTCATTAGCTTAAGCGATAAAAGAACGATTGGCGAATCTATGTGAGCAATGCTTCAGTCCATCATGTTCTGTCTTGTCGTGATATAAAAAAAAAAAGATCTTTAAGCTCTAGCTGTAAAATGTAATTCAGTTGATGTTGAAGTATTGATTTCCTGGTTGTGTTGTCAACTTCTGCATTTCACCATCTCCTTCATACAACATGCTCAGATTTCTTGAAACAAACTTGAGCTTGAGATTTTGCAGCAGTTATATTATGTGCTGAGTCAATGGGAGAAATCTCAGCTGAGGAAATTCTCACTCAAGTTTTGTTTCGAGAAATCAGAGCCAGAATGTGTGAACTAAAGGTCGAGAAACTCTGACCGTCGTATCAATTCAATTTCAACTTCATTTCATCTAACCACTCACAGTGGTACATGGTATGCAGTTGGACATTTTATAATTATCTGCATAAACAGCATTTTAAAAAATACATATGATAGAAGTGTACTGGAGTAAATCTTGACAGATATTGATTGTGAGGTAAATAATCGTTTATGGTAATTTGCAGTTTTATGATAGTATTGGTTAATAGAACTGACAGCAGAGTATCTCGGCCTAGTGTTCACAATATTAAACCATGTAAACTATGGAAACTTGTACATTTGATTTGGATGGGTGGGATGGTTGGGCCGATATCATGTCAGGTACCCATCACCAAAGTTATTCTTATCCTATTTGGTACCCAGAAGTAAAGTTGTACTCTATACCAGTGGTTACCATACCCATATGCCTTACATCTGTGTTTGTCAGTGGGTACCATATGGTACCCACTGAAAGCCAACTCTACAGTACAAATGCTTATCTGACTGGGTACCATACTCCAGGTAACCAGCAGTATATTGTAAATTACCACAGTGGACACAATACTCATGTCTACAGCCCTACCGCTGTCATTACCAGAGTGGGTACCATAGTCCTACAACCTTGCCTACCAGAATCACTGAGTGGGTACCATATTGTGCCAAGTTCTACAATCTTGCCTATCAGAGTGGGTACCATAGTTCTACAACCCTGCCTACCAGAATCAATGAGTGGGTACCGTATTGTGCCAAATCCTACAATCCTGCCTATCAGAGTGGGTACCATACCCAATAATCAAGTATAAAGTCCTACAACCCTGGGTCAGTATTCTCTAAACTTCTTAGCTAAGAATTTCTTAGTGAGAAAATATCTCTTCAAAAATCATGAACTTCTTATGACTTACGAAGTTTCGAGAATACGGGCCCTGGCTACCAGAATCAGTAAGTGGGTACCATAATTGCCAAGTCCTATAACCATGCCTACCAGAGTGGATACCATACTACTACAGCCACTTACCAGCGTGGGTACCATCTTCATCTCGGACTCGCCCGACCAGGACCAGTTGTGAGGTGGTGAGGGCACCGGCCTCTGTACCTCGGGCACCAGCTTCTCCACGACCTTCTCCAGGACGTCCTCCTTCGGGCTCTTGCTCCTCCTCCGCTCCACCTTCTTCTTAGGCTTGGAGCTCTCCGTCTTGGCCTTGCCGTCCGACTTGCCCTTCTTGCCCACGGCCGACGCTTCCTCCAGCAACTCCTGGTCCTGCTTGGTGAAGTTTGTGAAGGCGCAGTCGTGGGTGGAGTCCGGGTTGTGGATGAGGACCTTGACCTGGGCGTGGGGCACGTGCACGGGGAGGTGGTGGGGCAGGAGGCACGCCTCCAGGGCGGGCTGGTGGAGGACTGCCGGCGGGCTGGCTTGGTAGAACCCGCCGCCATAGTAGCCTGGAACACCCGCAGAGGAGTCAAAGACTGCGGAATAAATTATTATTTAACTCGGTGGACCTTTGCCTCCTTGGTAGGCATCATGCTTGGAGGTTACAAGTAGTGAAATAAAAATCTGGGTATCGTTTCACAGAGTTCTGTTAGCTGCCAAGAGACCATAGCACCCTCTTTGCCGATAGCTAATACATTGCTAAGACTAAGAGAGTGGTATGGTCCCTTATGGCGGCTAAGACTAAGAGAGCTCTATGAAACGATACCCAGATGTTTATGTGAAATTGCAGTCCATTGAAAAAAACTGCCCAGTTGGCATGACCATAATCTCATATCGTATAAACCAAATAGTTTTTAGGCATGATAATCATGATCACATTGGAGTAGAATGTGAGAAACATCAATGTATTTGTATACTTAATTGTTTTTCAATACCAGAAAAATAGTCATAATAGAAGTCAGAATGATCAAATAATGTACAAATTCGTAATTTTCGAATTGTAAAAAAACCTGTAAAATCTGTAAAAATCGTAAATTTATAATTTTCTAAATGTAAAAAATAATTTGAATGAGTGTACTCACCATACGGAGGCAGACCTGTGTGGTTGAAGGGCACGCTGAACGCACTCCTGTACTGGGGGTTGTAGGACATCATCTGAATACTACTGAGACTGCCGATGCCGCCGAGAGTCAGAGACTGGTACTGTCCGGTGACGAACCTCTCCGACCCCGAACCACACGAGTACCCATTGCAGGGCGGCACGCAATTGTGTCCGGACGCGAACATGGGACTGAGGCAGTGAGGTGTCCGAGACAAGGGTTTGATCGGTGTGTGGGCACCCACCACGTCCACGACACTGGACGGCCGATCGTCGGTGATCATCTCTGCTTCCGGTATCGGACACGGAGGTGCCGGTTTCTGGATAGCTGCGATGACCGTTGTTGCCGCCGTGGTCTTGGATTCCTCGCAGATCTGCTGCTCCTTCTTGGAGATGCAGACGCTGGCTTCGGTGGTGCAGCACAGAGTGGATCCGAGGCCCTCCACCCACCGAGCGGAAGGCTGAAGATGTTTCGGAGGCATGGTCACACGGTTCCAGGAAACACAGAATCTGTCAATTCGAGCAGCACGTTCCATACTTGTACGGACTTCCTTTGAAGCTGCCATCAACGCCTTGGCGTTCAAACTGGCCATTCTTTTACCGGTCTTGCCCAACAAGCTCATTTTGTCCTTCACTTTCTTCTTAATAAGATCTTTTTTCTTTTCTTTTTTCTTCTTCACATTTGAATTATTGTCCTTCGTTTTGTCCTTTTTACATTTTGTCAATAACTTTTTAATTTGTTTTACACAGCTTTCCTTTGAGTCCGCTCCTTTGCTTTTGGGTTTATCACATTTATTTAACTTTGCTTTCTTCTTCTTCTCTTCTATTTTGTGCTTTCTGCATTTAATTATTTCATCGCGCTGTTTCTTCACGGCCTCGACTTTGTCTTTGCAAGAATTGTCTTTCTTCACAACCGCTTTGTCCTTGCTGACTTTCTCAACTGGCGACTTCTTTGTTTTTATTTTCACTTTGTCTTTGACAGTTTTGTCTTTCTTTGAAATGTCATTCTGCTTTGGTTTGGTCTTCTTTGGAGGGCTGGGTAGCTTCTCAAACATAATGTTCACTCTGGCAGAAGCATTCAGACTGGCCTCGCGCTTCAGTCTCATGAATTGATACGCATTAAACTCATTACCGGTATTATTTTTCTTCTTTTCCTTTTCCTTCACAGTTTTCTTTGCCACATCCTTTTTGTCTTTCTTCGCCGACTTCTCCTTGCTGTCGGAATCAGATTTCTTAGTTTGGGCGTCAGAACATGATTTGCTTTTCTTATCCAGTTTGGGCTTCTTTTCTGTTTTATCCGTCGGCAAACTGGCAGTTTTCTTATCAGGTTTGACGACAACGTTATTGTTTGGTTCCTTCATATCTTCGTGTTTTCGTTTTTTAGCCTTTGGCTCTTTAGGTGTCATGGCTTCCTTCTTGGAGTCCAAGTATACCTGCAGCACAGACTCGTACATTGGGTAGGTGTCGTTATAGGAAACAAACTTCTCACGCAGTTTCCGAGATCCGATGCTGTGTACGGACTTGTATTTCTTTGTCTGAAATAATGGAATTAAATGGATGTGAAATACATGTGATCACCATGATACCACTGTGACAAATCCAAGAATATATAAAAATATCAAATGAATAGCTATGAATTAGCAATAAAGGTAACTATGGTAACCATGACCTGTTAAATTTCTTGTCCTTGAGTATTATTGGTGTAGCGTGAAACACTAGACAATAATTGAAAAATGTGAGTTATTCACAGGTGCAAAATTCTATTAGTTACCAGTAGTGGTGTTCCGATGATCGATTATAACCGATGATCAGTTGGTTACCCTTTACCGATGCGATAATCGATTACGAGTTGTTACAATCGATTATCGGGAATAATATTCTAAAAATAGTTTCAAGTGAGATTTTCGTTTTTTTTGACATTCTGACTAAATATGTTCCTATGAAGTTGGGTTTGCATTAGACAAAGTTGCTTCGTCTCCACTATCACACTACTAGCGCTCATATGGTATGAGCTGAATGCATATGGTGCCATATAGACGTCTAGATTCTGGACTAGGTAGATATGAGAGCGCTATGATATCTTAACAAACACGAGAGCTTCTTGAACGGGTGTCCAGACCATCATCCAATGATCAAGCTCTCGTATACATTACGACTATATAGCTCTGTTCAAGAGCACTGTGGTCTAGAAGACACGAGAACTTCATTAAAGGGTTCCCAATTCTACATCAAATTTGAAAGTTGTCATGATAGCTACACATGTGTCCCGTGCGACCACCACCCGTCAGTAACAACACCGAATCTTACAGTTGTGGACAGTTATTGTCACGTAATGTGACAGCACTCACCAGGAGTGGGATTAAAATACCGACCAGATGCCTCCTGCGCGGAACAGCGTAACGTTAAAGGGATAATACCACAGTTCATAGACCTGTATAATGGTGCATCAACTAATCTATGAAGGAATTGAAAGCAAACGTTGCCGTTGCATTAGATTGTTGCATTATATATTTTTAAGTCGTACCACTGCGTTATTTCTCCTTGAATTGATATAATGAAGCAAATAGCAATACGACCATATTCAGGTAGTCTATCGAGGGGTTGCAATTATGGATGGTTGTCTACAATACTGTGGTAGAAAGGGTTTTGGATGTACAAACATGATTTTATGTATGTCAAGTGAATGTATTTTGCAGTTGTAGCTAAGAACTAATCCCAACCAAGCATAACAATATGTGATAATATGCCTTTAAGGTAGCCTTATAATTACCTCCAACCTTAGCAATGGTAATAGTCTATTATAATAGCTAAGAGTTGAGGTAAGGCTACATTAGAGTTGTGCCATATTGTACAGGAGTGACCAGGCCCCGAGATTACGAAACTTTCTGAGCACAAAAACATACTCAAACTATGACGTCACATGACGTTTTATGAACAACATTCTGAGTCGAGTACGAACTCGTACTCAGAAAAGTTTCGTAATCTCGGGGCCAGGAATCGAAGACATAATTGCAGATGTCTATGAAAGCCTTTAACCCTCTCCTCTCCCTGCTGGATTAGGCACAATCACTGCTCTTTGGGGCATGTCCGGTTGTCTCCAGCAGTAAGAGGGTTAAAAGGTACGCTGAACCTAAACTCCCCAAGATAACCTCTATTGGGTCCAAACTGAATCGTATTTTACAGTAATCGTAAAAATTGTTTCAGATCAGTACATGTGCACGAACTTCTGCTCAAAGAAGTGTTCCCTAAAGAAAGTCATCATCGATCATTTCTGTCGATCTTGACTAAAAACATGGGAACGCCACTATGAGCGTATTCTTTTCAAACAATAGACCAACCCTACGGTGATAAAATTAGCCAATGACCAAACAGAAGAAACACCCATGATGATACGAGTACCCTCATTGGCTAATCTCATCACGCGACCGTCACCATAGGGTAGGTCGCGTGTTGAATCGAATACGCTCTATAGTTAAAGGGGATGGTGGCATTGTACACTGCTCGATCCACGTGTATGCTTACTTCAAGGTGCAGCATGCCGGTAATGAGCTCAGTTTGACATGCCTCTGGTTCTCGGAGGAAGAGCAATTGTAAAAATGAATGCATGCATATGCCAGGGGTGCGTTGTAATTAAATGGCCGACCGTTTAACGGTACCGCTGCGATCGCTGCGTCGAATTCTTTGCGGCGGATACTAGCTTTACGCTAATAATGAAATAAGTACCATCGTTAGATGCCAGTGATGTTCAATAGTGGCTGCTTCGTGCTAACCAATGCAGCGCATGACAAAGTAAATGAGGAAACGTGTGTACACCGGTCCTGTCCTATCTATCATTGGTGTAAATGTTGTTGTTATGTGTATTGCAAACCTTTGACATTGGTTTCCAACCAGTAGCAAACATGATCAAGATCAAAATCAAAGTATCTCTGAAAAAGGTCTAACTATGTGTACCGACACTGTGTATTTCATTGACCACACGTAAATCCTCTTCCTGCTGGATTACGTACAGACACAGGTATTTAGGGCATCTCCGGTTGTCTTCAGCAGGGAGAGGGTTAAAGGCATGCAATCACTGTTTGCTGACATGTTTAATAGTCAAAATCAAACGTATTTACCTGAAAGTATGTACATTTGATTTGTTTACATACAACAAGGTAAATTCTACATATGGTCACTGGTTTGAACTATGTTCTTATTTAGTATATTTTTATTTAGTGTAATTAAAGAATCTATCAGACATCTATAACTAAGTTAAGCACTAAGTCATATGCATATAGCTTTAGCTGACCCATAATAATAAAAACGATCTTCAGGAACAGGAAGAGCAAATTAATGGAGACTTTTAAGTGCGTATGCCTGATACAGTTAATTATCACCCAATACTGACTCCCACTGGAGATAACACTCGTTGATAAAAGTAACCAAAATCCGAGGATAACATTGATATCAAAAGACATTCGGTAGAGATTCTCTATTTCATAACTGAAAGAGAAATAAGCAAAAGTAAACAAGTCATCGGTTTAAATTCAGTGATACTTTTTGCCAACAAATCGACAATACCAGACATGATGATAACCTATATAGATCACGTTCCTGCGAATAGAACCATAAGAAGTCACTTTAGTTTCAAATCAGGTTGCCCATAGTGCATGGGCTAAAGGATACATTGTATTGAATTGATACTAAAATTCGACGATCAGATAGTTGGTACTGAATAGCTATAGCTCAAACTGATATCCCTTGCAGTAGTAATAGTGAAGCAATCAGCGTCGTAAGGAACCGCAATAATAATAGCAAGAATTTTACGTATTTTATAATATATATTAAATTGGGATTTAGAGCCACTTTCAAGATTATTCCTCTATTAGCAGGAACAATTTGACGTATGGCGCAGTTTATAATATATAAAACATGGGATTTAGAACCACTTTCAAGATTATTCCTCTAATATCATGACTTGTAAGTGTATGGCAGGATCAAACCCGCAACATCCATAGCGCAGAATGTTGCAGTATACCTACTTGGAACACAAGCAATGTATGTCAACATTGGTCTGTCATTACCAGCCGCTTGATGACAACTGCATTGCCACGGTACAAGCTTAAGTTGATTGATGCTATATTGCTATAATGTCTCTTGCTATAATGTACAAATATTGGACGAGGTTCCCGTAGGGAAATAATGAAGTGCATACAAGGTATTGCTGAGGTATTTAGAAACAACAGTTTTTCTCTGTGTTAGCAATGTAGCAAAGCCTCGATGCCAATGTGCTGTACCTATAACACCAACCCAAGGGTGTTCTTCTCATGATCAAACGTCGAATCTACATCTGGAAACACTATAAGAATCTTAACTACATAGTCCTATTCTTTTATACGATGCCATTTTCTAATACAGGATATGTAGAATGCAAAGTTAATTTATCATAATGGCCGCCTTGGCTAGCAATACACCCACGCACAGATGTTTTCTGCATGAACAGCACCATACCAGGTATCCAATCAATGAACAGCACCATACCAGGTATCCAATCAACGGGTCCATCGTCTGAGATGAGACATGTCCGAGTTATTAGGCGCACCACAACACATTTAACCTACAATGGTACATGCCACACAGGAAATACCGAGGCATTTCTCCTTGTATATAGAATGAACACTGGACGATAACACTGTTTATATATGGTACCCGGTACAGCGATCAAGACAACCTTGAGAGTACCGGATTTTGTAGTCGTGTATTCGTTTAAGCATCCTCGAAACGCCGGCCGTTATAACTACACACTGGACGTATTCGCAACCACGTTCTCGAGTTGACACGACACGAGAACGGGGTTTCGAACATCGAAAACCAACACGCGAACAC
>JAVCKZ010019676.1:0-19910 GCA_034780755.1 Lepetodrilus elevatus | reverse complement strand
TCACAGTATGAATGCAATGTTTTGGGGTCACGTGAACCAATCAGATTGTCGGATTGACAATAGATTTATTTATTATGGTGTGCAACCTGTTATCTTATTGATTGAATCCCTTTGACCAAGTTTGAAGATTGATAAGAAGACAATTAATAGTGAACTCAACAAATTATTCACAAAACCCAATATTAAATTTGATCTTGAGCATGAAACTATATAACCACCACCCCCCCCTCCCCCCCCCCCCCAAAAAAAAAGTTTCATATTCCTGGGGCCCAACTTTTTATTTTTTTTTGATATTATGGATAATAATCAGGTTAATTAATCTCGTTATATGTCCCTCCTGTGATTCAGAATACGCCATGAACAGCGGCGACGGAAACAGCGACGGAAACAGCTGAAGGCACGACAGCGGCAGAAACAGCTAGATGATTTGTGGAGCAGTTTGGATATAGACAGGTGAGTAGAGGCGAGGACAACCATAATGCTGAGGACTTGGAGAAATGAATTGCGAATGTGTATTACCGTAATTATCCTAATAATTCAAGGGAGAGAAACCTATTAAATTTGTAGCCGTGTTGGTATAAAATTAGCAACAACCAAATTAAAGTATAAAATATGGATGCAAATGAAGTGGTGAATACATTGAGAATTTATATTAAAAAAATTAGGGTTGAAAATTTAAATTTTCATGATTAATTTAGGTCTTCTAACTATTAGAGGGTTTGAATTATTAGGGCAATTAGTGTAATATCTTGTTTTATAATAATTAATAACAATAATAATCATGGAATTAATTAATTACTTTTGATGTTTCTCCTTTTGCATTTCAGTTTGCCATTTGACCACAGAGGGAAGCGGAAACGAAAAAAAAAATACAACGGAAGAAAAACTTTCAATGACCTCTGGGTCAAAATGGAGGAGGAAGGGTAATTGATAAATCAGCAGTAAATTTATTTTAAAATAAATTTCAAATTATTACTTTTGATGCAGCACTAAATTAAACACATGACCTACATTATTTGTGAATACTTCTGAAGAAAATAGTGGTTTTTTTTAATATGGTGAGTGAATTGTTCGTTAACATTGCAACAGGAATCTTTTGAACAACAGTGTTTTAAAATATTATTTCCAAATTTATTTCAGACCTGACTATCTGCAACAAGCAGAGAACCCGCCTCGGAAGCTGCAGACTACATTTCCTCCTGTCAACAAATATTCCTTTTACAAGAGTGGCGTGGATAAAACTCAGTCCTCGGTTATCGCGTTGACCTTAGCAATATGGACATGCTTTGCTAATATGTGATTGGTGATACGAATGCTGGGACATTTCACGATTGGCCAAAAAAAATGAAAGCTACTATAAACCAAAGTTTTGTGATTGGTTGGTGAGAGAATACTGGTCAGGCTGGAGCGTGCAACAGTGATTGGTCAAATGGGATCATGTGATCACCAGGGCTTGCTCTGATTGGTTAATATTGTATATAGATCTATGTGATAATGACAGTTTTTGAATTCCAGGCTGATCCTGTATGTGTTACTTTGTCTCGTGCCTGTATTATTATGTCTGTGTTATGTCAGGTCTTATGATCATGATCATTATGCTTGTTCAGGGCAATGGGACGTGATCTATTTGTTTTCCTATGCTGATAGAAATGCACTGGTCCGAGGTACTATTGGATAGTACTCACTGAAAGTACTATTGAGTAGTATTCACTGAAGGTACTGTTGAGCAGTAGGTCTACCCACTGAATTTCTCAGATTCGTAAAAGCACCCTGGGTCCTGTTCCACGAAATAATCATAGCGTTACGAGTCGTAACTTCTTGTACACGTATACCATGTTACGACTCCAAACGCTACGTTCATTCATCAGAATAGGACCCAGTTTGATAGATTTCCGTCATGATGTGAACAGTGTCAGTGATATCAGTCTGATTGACAGAGAATATGTTTTTAAAGGATGAACACAACAAGTTATTGTAAAACTATCTGAAAGGTTTGCTTGTCTTAGATGGACTTGTTGAGATTACGTCATTTTTCTTCCTTCCTGAAACATGTTTGGAATTTCAACCATTTCTTCTCTGGATGAATTTTAAAAGTAACTATCTGTTAAAGTACTGTAGCGCATAGTCTCATAGATATATTTTTAATGTGCTAAAATGTTTATGATAGTTAACAAAAAATTAAAATCTTATAATAAGTATTTGATTGAAATACAAATAGTAGTCTTGAAATCAACCAGCAATATTGTGCTACAATGGTTTAACCCTCTCCCTGCTGAAGGCAACCGTTGATGCCCTAATGAGCAGTGCTTTTGCCTAATCCAGCAGGGAGAGGGTTAAAGATAGCAAAGACCCTATAACAAGTATTTTCTTGACATCTAAATACCATGGTAATATTCTCACGTGCAATGTCTTCTCAGTATTAACTGTGTCTGTGATTACTGATTGCACAAACAGCAACTAATATTGATGTACTTAATTAACCCTCTCCCTGCTGGATTATGTACAGGTACAGCTCTTTAGGGCATCTCCGGTTGGCTTCAGCATGGAGAGGGTTAATCTGGATCGAAGAGCTTTGATTGTCACTCCAATGATGGCTAACTGTCATGGAAAACAAATGTCAGCCAATGATTGTTATCTGAAAGGTCGTAACCTTCCTACTGGAAGCAGTCGAGGATCGTAGTTTGAAACATGGGATGTTTTCTTGTGCCACTATTCATTTCATTCCTGAAAGGAAATCTAAAATAAATTCTTTGAAGGAATACAAACCGGTTACCTGCATTTAACCTTCTCCCTGCTGAATAAGTGTTCTATTTCTGCATGTGATCGGGCAAGTTAACTCACCTTCAGCAGGCAGAGGGTTAAATGTTAAAAATTAATTTGTAATAAATAATTTGTTTCCTGCAAACGTTGAACACATTCAGGACATAAATTTTAATGGCTTTACAAACTTACATTGTAATTCTGTAATTGATAACCAAACACAAAAAGTGTGGGCATATAAGTAAAATGTCATGTATTTCATCAGAATAATAAGAGCAAACTCGTTTGACCTGTCATTAAAATGTCAAGTTTTAAACTCAAACTATGATGGTATGTTATGGCAAGTAGTTGACATGTGTGGCAAACAATTCCAATGTCATGGTTGTCATCATAAACCAGAAAAAAACAATGTGAAATAAATTACCACCCTTTCACACTACCATAATTTCTGCATACAAATACTGCGTTCATGACGTTCATGACGCATCGTAAGTCCTGAAAACTATAGTACCAGTGTCAGGTTTGTTGGTAAAAGTACATGTATATTATCTAAGTACAATTGTCATGTTTGACATTAGTGCACAATGCCATATATAAATTACGGTATATCTAAGTACAAATAAATGTCATGAATATCATGATTACAATATGTAATATAAATGATATTTAAGTACAATGTCATGAATATCATCCAATTACAATGTAATATTTGATGTCAAAGTGCAATGTCATGTTTTACAAGTAAAATGTCATTTTACACCAAAGTTTTTATGACATTTATGACATGGAATTTATGATGCCATTTTGAAAATGTCATAACATTGTAATTGATTTAATAATGACATTTATGATATTGAGTTATGCTGTTATACAGTATAACAGGTATTGTACAGTATATGACATACCATAGTAAAATATCATAAATGATATTTAAATAACATTTTATGTTTGACATTAAAGTACATGTACAAGGACAATCATTGTTGAAATGATTGGAGGAAGGAGATGTGTGGTTGTGAATTATCTGTGATGATTGTCAGATTGTTTATTCTGGTTATTTCTTTTGTGATATCGTTTTCAAAGCATTATTGTATTCAGAACTACATGTACTATATTTTTGTAAGATTCCATCCTTAACTAGTATTTGTAGCTCTGATGATGAAATATGATCTGAAGACCGTTTGTTTCTCTAACATAAATTCTAACATGCCTTGTATGAATACCCTACAGCGATTGGTCAAAAAGTGCCATGCCCACAAAATCAGACACCGTCTATTCGCGATTGAAACACCCCTGATTTTAGACCCGAATCAAGAGCACAATAATTCAAGGTCAACAAAAACAAAAACAAGCGCGTTCGGTGTTCAATTCAAATTTAGACAGTATCAATTTACGATTGATACCCTCTGATTTCCAAATAGTAGACCTTTATCCCCTAATTATTACTAGATTAACTGTAATTTCATGAAAATAAATGGTTAAAATGTACACAGAACTTTTCAAGTTACTTTATATTTTCTCCCTTGTTTAATATAAAATGTAGATAACATTTTTTTAAAAGAGCATTAGAGCACAAGAATAAATGGCTATCACCGTACAGGCACTAAGTGTTTGTAGAAAACAAATGGGTCTTAATTTGCCAAATTATTCTTCAAAGCGATTCTTAAAATTATTTATCTAACTACATTACTTATATACAATGTTCACTTTCATTCTGAAAACATCAAATGCTGAAAAGGAACTAGTCTTAATCATACTGCAATTAGTTTTCCTAAATAGCAATTTACGTTACAACCAAAGATCACAACCCTAGTCTTGTATTCTCCCAATAAAGAATACCCAGACTCGACAATTAATTAAACGAAGACAACACGGATTTCGCAGCTAATTCTGTTATACCGCCTCTCCGAGCCACCAAACACAATCATCCACGTCAAACCTCGACCAACTTGTAATCTTAACAAGTAAATATTTATGGAGCATTTTACTTCAATGCGATCATTGTACGGACGATTCAGGTTGCCGGCAGCCGTTAAATAGTCTTGATGACAGGTATAATTAAACGAGGAAATCACGTTTGGTCTCCAGAGCTTGTTGGACAAGACCTTAGTTTACAAATTAATTTAGCTTCAGATTCCACTGTCAGATTTCGGCTAAAACTGGCGTTCAGTAATTGAGAAGAGGGGTTGCATTGTGTCTGAGGGCGGGAAATAGTAATTGTGATTTCGAGTTGGTAAACTTGTTCTAAACTAAATGTTTAAATCAATTACGTCGTTATTAAATATTGGTACTAGGTCTACATGAACAGCAATACTGGCGTCAAGATTACGAAAACTTTCGAATACGATTTTATGCTCAAGCTAAAATGTTATACCGTATGTGGATTTGTGAACAAATTTTTTATTTGAGCATGTAATTGTACTCATAATTTTGGAGCTTGTGGTAAACAAAGAGTAAAATATATTCCATTTATAAGTTTTCATGAAAGTGAATGTAATGAAAAATTATGAAATACCTTTAAAAAAAAAGATTATGTAAACTTCTCAAGCTGTATTAGTTGGGTACATTTATTTTAATTGAATATTCCATATAAAAAGTGTGTATGAAATTTGACTCTTTGGACCTTGTTGCGGAGATTTTGTATACATCCACAAGATGAAAAAGAAAATAGGTTGGATTTCTGGAGATATAAAAATTCAGCTTTAAGGGAAAGTGCAATTGACAAATCAAACTTTGTTTTCTTACTAAGTTGAGTGGAGATAATGTGTGATCCATTATGAGATAGCGGTAGCCATAATTATTTCCTAAAATCTTACAAATAAATACGAAAACAATAGAATATATAATTCAGAGGCGTTTTAAAATTTATATTCTCAAAAAGTATACATTAATTCATTGTTAGATTCTCCCTATTATCAGTTCCTAGTTATTATAAAATATGACAGATACTGAAAGAATATGGTTTAAATATGTACTCTTATGTCATGTAATATGATATAAAAAGAGTCTGATGATATAGAAATGTCTACAATGACATTAAGGTGTCCAAGTGTTCATCATTTTGTTTGTAAATTTTTGTTGTAAAGTGATGTTGCTATTCACTGTCCATATCTATATTATATATATTTAGCTATATGTACAAAGAGTCATGGACTATTTATGTATTGTACATTGTATGCATTGTTCATGAATGTATGTACGGTATGTCTATAAATGTATGTACGGTATGTCTATAAATGTACATGATCATCGGTTATCTCTACCTCAGTGACGGAAACTAATCAGATAGAATACGCAGTTTGTGTATTCTAACAAAAATATTGACGTTCAATAAATGTTGATTATCATTATCAGAAGAATCTTCTTGTTGGTTTTGAATGTTTCACTTTTTTTTCCATAGGTCAGTGAACATTGACTGCAAATGCACTAAATAAATCTAGGATTGGCTTCAAAGAGGGTAAACATTTGAAATAATTGGGTTTGTAGGTTTCAAGATGGCGAGAAGTTTGGTAATGATAGGTTGTTTGATTTCAAACAAGATGTCAACTTTAACCCTCTCCATGCTGAAGGCAATGGAGATGCCCCAAAGAGCAGTGCCTGTGCATAATCCAGCAGGGAGAGGGTTAAATCTGCCCTGTGAACCTGGAGGTACATTTCTGACCAAATTTGTTCTTCAGTAACGGTACTATCCAAGGTATCGTTTCACAGAGCTCTCTTAGCCGCTAAGAGACCATAGCGCTCTCTTTACCGATAGCTAATACATAGCGGGTAAGAAAGCTGTGAAATGATACCCAGGTTTACTGCAACATTTGGCATATCATGGGATTATCTAATCTCCTACCACAACCCTGAAAACCGCTCCAAATTCTAATTTGAACATAAAATCTGCAAGATCATGTACGGTAAACAAAATAAAATAAAATTCTTGTCAAAATGATCAAGGCAGGGAGAAGTTTTACTAGCGTAATAAAAGTAAAGATTATCTGCGTTACCAAAAATAGTGTTACCTGGAGCACTACGGTTATAAGAAATGTAATGTTCACAAAGTGTTTATTGCGCATCGTACATCCCACACGTGTCTACAAGTATCTAGATCCAAGTGTAAAATGAAGGTTCCGTTCTGTTCTGACACAGGTCTACCTAATGCCCTATCATTGATGCATTTCCGGCAAGTACAGCTCCAGTGTATTGGGTGCAGCTTCAGAGATTACGATCAAGTTCAGCAAGCTTGGGTACATTGATGCCGAGATATGTCATACTTATAATTAGAAATATCGGTAAGAATTTCCCGAATGCTTGTGAATCTGATTCTTGTGTTCTTTCCAGTCTTTTCATGGACTGTGAAAGTGCAAAATGGGTGAAACGGTTCCAAGACAAAGTGCAAATACCGTGACAAACTCATGAAAACATCGAGTTCACATGATCTGGACGACATCAAACATTATGTGTTAATTGTGTTCGTGCAACTGCGAACTACACAAAATCTGCGACATGAACATAGGGTTATATTTAGAAGATATTTTTCCATAGAGCATCGCGAAACCAAATTTAATTCAAACATGTCAGGGGTGGGACGTTGAGCAGGCTTTATATATAACCATGACATATGGCTTTAAGTTCGGAATTCAGAGGTGGCAAGGGGTGACCTGCCAATATCGCGATTGGCCGTCTATTTCAGACTGTCTGACGCTTGTTTACAAACTAACACTACGCTGGTAGTAGCATATGGTAGACCACCCAACATCCAGTTAAGAGAAATGAATTCTAGATGCAAGAGAAATGACCAACTTGGACCACGTCTTATAATCTAGTAGAAGAGCTACTCCACTATACCCGTACATGTTTACTCCCACATACAATTCAAAGTTTACGTAATGTTTCCAAGATAGCTGGATATTAGAGGAACGTGCAAGTGGTTTCAATGGTTATGGTGTACATAGTAAGTAAGTAGATGTCATTCAGATTTTAGCCAGAACCAAGATATGCTGGTTATTTCATTGGCTGTAGTTGTATTTTTTTTAAATAATTATTTATTTTTTAAAAAGTCACTTTCTAGATTATTTCACTATAATATCACGACTTGTTAGTTTAGGACAGGTAGGAGGAAACATGCAACATCCGTAGCACTCAACGTTGCAGTAAACCTGTAAGCACCGGCTGGTACTGGCATGACCAAGGATGCTGTGGTGATAGTGGACTATGGTCAAGATATGCTACTGAAAACTGGTCAGTTCTGAGCAGATACCAAACTATTAACCCTACCACTGCTGTAGGTATCCCATACAACTTAGTCCTTGTCAAAGACGTTTCATGGCAATTACAAAAAAAAATAATAATTAAAAATTGGAGAACAAAAATATTATGAAACATCTTTGACAGCGACTAAGTACAACCAAGCTTGAAATACTACTTAAAATTTACTCTGGCCCTAGATATTACAAAAGAATTTTAGTACGATTTACTGTTTAAGCTCCAATTTTGTATGGGAATTTGTGAACAAAATTACCGGTAAGCAAAAACGTTTTGTAATCTTGGGGCCTGATCAAGAAATTATTATCATTATCAAATTACCGGTATGCATACTCACGAAATAAGCAACTAGATTAGATGACATGGTTTACTGGTACCAAATATAATTCCACTGATGTATATAAACATTTTAAAAAACATTTAAAAATTCCACAAGCATTTGTTTTTCTCGTTATCACTATCGCTTTATCCTTTGTTTACTACTCTGTTGTAGCGTAGTACCACAGAGTTAATATCGGAGTGCGATGAAGATATTTGTGTCTTGTTATTACCACCACTGTAGTGCTGAAAGAAGCAGTCTGGAACAACTAACTGTTGTTTACGCAGACAGGAGGTAATCATATAAATATACAGTGTTTGGGCTGCATACTATTGCATCACGATCACGGCCATGGAATAGTTTCGGATGATGGCTCAAGGTTCTAGCTGTGGCTGTTTCAGCAGTGATACTATGGGTTCCATCAGGCCTCGAAGTTACAAAACTGTTCAGTACGATTTCATGCTCAAGCTCAAAATGTACATGACATTTTACGAACAAAACTCTTGAGTTGAGAATGGAATCGTACTCAGAAAAGTTTCATAACCTCAGGGCCACATGGGTGGGAGGTAGCACAGTGGAAGAACGTAAGACTTTGGAGCTGAAGGTTCTGAGTTTGAACCCTCCCCTAAGCCACAGCAGAAATGGTCATGATAGGATGAGAATCTTCTGCAGATTAGCAGATTTCCACGGATTTTGAGGCTCTGTGGTCGATGTAAACCTGGTCAAGGTCTGTGGCCCATGGATCCCCAACTGTTTCCACTGAGGAAAGCACAGGCTAGATTCGTCGAAAATGGGTGAAAGATTCACGCAACAATGTTCAACGTCCTAATCACAGGGTACATGAATACATAATAAAATAAAAACACATTGCTAAATATAATGATTGTATTTCAATGATCAGAAGTATTAGCCAAATGTACAAATGCGTGTTGTTGATGTGAAAAGTATATGTCAATGAGAGAAAAGCATACATATATACATGTAGAAATACGACATATCAATGATGAACATGATGCGATTAGAAAACCTTAGTTTTCTTTTATATTGGACTTAATGAAAAACAGCATAGTTCAGGTGCATACTGCACACCTACAAATGATCCATTGACCTTTTATCTTGTAACAAGTAATTATTTGATCTGAAATTGATGAAACCAAAATTTCACATATTGTCTGAGTTTGATTCCCGACTTGCTTCCTATGGTGTAGCCGAGACCATCACAAGCCTAGATGTTTCTATTTGCTGTTAGCACCTTAGATATCTTCACATGGTCCAACATTTCTGACATCAGGACGTTGAAGCTTGCACAGAATAAGGAACGATTTTTCTGGTCTCCAATGTCAGTATGTTAGAGGCCTATACACAGGCAGATTTGTCTGGGTAGGTATCGCCACACATTTCTGCTCTAATATCTTCCCTATGATGTCTGCAGCTGAACGATGACAACGCATGCAGCGAACCCGGTGCCAATTCCACAGACAGTTCAGTGCAAATTCCGAAATACTGCTTTCCCACAAACATTTCTGGAAAAGAAAAATAAATATTTTGCATCATAAAAACATACACTCCTGTCAACCATGCTGCCAATTATCCGAACCCGTGCCAGCCTGTCAAATACGCCACAAAGTAGACGACTTAAGGAAAGATATCCTCCTTAAAGAAATAATTATTTGAAAGGTGAAAAATACCCCCAAAATAATGACAAGATACATATTTTCCACAATCAGCACGTGTGGTATATGTGAGAACATTTGACAAGATATACAATCAGATAATGACTCTATTGCACAGTAGTCAGGTATTGCATGGTCTTATTTAACCTTGTTCCTGTTGGAGGCAATCTTAGATTCCCTATAGAACATGGGATCGTTTCTCGAAGCTCTCATATCCACTATGAGACCATACAGCTCTCGAAAGCGCACAATCCCCATGTATTAGAGATGGATACAAGAATCCTAGTGGTCTCGTAGTAAATATGAGTTTTGAGAGTGAGTGAGTTAATATGAAGTTTAACGTCGCTGCGGGAATCTTTCACTCAAGCCCCAAGATTATGAAACTATTTTGACTATAATTTCATGCTCAACTCAGTATAAAAGTTGAACTTGAGCATGAAATCTTACTAAAAAATAAATAAAAATATAAAAATAAAAAATCTTACTCAAAAAGGGTTAAAATCTCAGGACCAGGTTTTTGGGGAAATATCAAACACTTGTAGCAGGGAGGTTAGAAGAAAATGACACCAAGAACTACAAGTGACCTAATTTACACGTTCCTATCAATTCATCAAATTATCATGAGTAGGGGAAATTGAACCTCATATCTCGGCTGCTGAACTGGCTAAGACCTTGGATTATTTGCAACTAGATTTCCAATACGGGCATTACACGTAATTAGAACAGAGGATTATTTGACCGGCTCAGACGGCAATCAGGCCCAGACAAATGACCATGAATTGCTGCGGAGATTTGGGTACTAGTCCTGTGCTATACTGGACGAATTAACCACTGAAATTTTAGTTTTCATCAATCGTGAAATGTTATAGTGCAGTAGCCGCAAAAGCAGCAGGAGCTGTTGTTGTAGTAGTAGTAGTAGTAGTAGTAGTGGTAGTGGTAGTGGTAGTGGTAGTGGTAGTAGTAGTAGTAGTAGTAGTGGTAGTGGTAGTGGTAGTAGTAGTAGTAGTAGTAGTAGTAGTAGTAGTGGTAGTGGTAGTAGTAGTAGTGAGGAAGAGGAGGAGGAGGAGAAGTAGGAGTAGTAGTCGTAGTAGTAGTAGTAGTAGTAGTAGTAGTAGTACGGTAGTAACAGAAGTAGCAGTAGTAAACTTAAAAGTAGCAGTAAAAGTAAAGAAACACACTTCATTAGACATGTTAAGAGTAGGAACAATTAAGTCCTGAAATTGTACAACCACAATAATTATGAACAATCTCGAATCGACCAATTACCAACTCAGCCTCACTTATGCGTGTTCTATGTTAATTTCAGAAAGGGTTAATCTTATTACCTTAGTCCCTAAGGGGTGTCTGACTGCCATTCCACATCAATTTATCCCTGGTAATCCCCCGGTCATCTCACATTTCACAAGTCAATGATATTACCATTAGGGAAAGTGAGGGGTTTCACGATTCCTTTTACCAGATCTTCTGAATTACTCTGCTGAGGAGCCGCTACTTGTTATGAGCCACTGGGCATTGATTTCTGTCTTATCTTAGGATACAGTAACCACATTCTGTCTTATCTTAGGATACAGCAACCACATTCTGTCTTATCTTAGGATACAGCAACCACATTCTGTCTTATCATATAACATAACAACCATATTCTGTCATCATGGTCATAGCATAGCATGCATAGTATGTCCAATAGTGCAACAGAGAACCACATTCTGTCTTATCATATGATACAGTAACCATATTTTGTATGTAGTAGTATAGAATACATCAATCATAGTTTATCCTATATTACAATCGAGTAACCACATTCTGTCTTATCATATGATACAGCAACCACATTCTATACATCCTAGTATAGAATACATTACTAATAGTTTGTTCTATAGAGCAATAGAATAACCACATTCTGTCTTATTATATGATACAGTTACCACATTCTGTATGTCCTAGTATAAAATACATCATAGTATTTACATAGTTTGTTCTATAGTACAATAGAGTAACCACATCACATTCTATCTCACGACTCTTATGCGATATCAACCAGATTATGTCTTTCCATAAAATACAAAAATCAAATGCTATATTTAAATCCTTGAGAAACCCAGTGAAAGAATCTAGAAACCGACTCTAAACCCAAATAAAAAAATTATAAATACAACATATAATCTTAAACCTGATCAAACATCTGTTTTCCAATTTATGAGATAAGACTACTATGCCTGTAATTAAAATAAATCCAATTTGAATTGTTTGTGATAAAATGAATACTCAGATAATAAAAATGATGAAAATACACAAATTTGCCTTAACCAAACATTAACCAATTGGAAATAATTACTCAAAGTCTTAGTGATATCCTATCAGCGGCCTGATCTACAAAGCCATCACATCTCTACAATTAATTGTAGACCCATCATAGGGTGGTTATCGTAGCCATTCCACAAATCTACTGTAAATAAATCAGTGTAAACCTGTGATAGATATATTGTATGTGATACTAGCCTGACAACTAGATACTGATACATGAAACTTGGCTGACAACTAACCACTGATATATGATACCAGCCTATCAACTAGCTACAGGATATTAGCCGCACACCTATTTTCTATTCACAGTTTTTGCGTATTTAGCTTCTGATACATGATTTTAGCCACACAGCTATTCTCTACATCCATTTGATTTGCAAATTTTAGAAGAATGAATGTTGTACCAATATTGTACATAGACTGGCTGAAACAAGGAAACAATGAACATAGCAAAATGTTATATAAATTTGTTTATGTAAAATTGTCCCTTCATTTCCAAATCTATAGACTAATGAGGAGACGGTTCCACTGAACAGCCTATGAGATATGTTTCATCTCTTCCTATATCCATTGACAGGCTCAAGCTAATGACAGGCTCTACACATCTACGTCTCAACTCTTTCTCCTGCCATTGACAGGCTCAAACTAATGACAGGCTCAACTCGTCTACATCTCATCTCTTTCTACATCCATTGACAGACTCAAGCTAACGACAGGCTCTACACGTCTACATCTCATCTCTTCCTACATCCATTGACAGGCTCAAGCTAACGACAGGCTCTACTCGTCTACGTCTCATCTCTTGCTCCGGGCAATGACAGGCTCCATGAGATCCGTATACAGGAAATGTCTACCACGGTTCTCAGCATGGCCTGGTGGAAGTGGGCCGATCGCTATCACGCCACTCGTTGGCTCGCTGGCATCAATCATGCATCATTCTCGGATACTATCGTACTGTATTGGACATAACAAGCACGGGCAGGATACTATCATACTTTATTCTACATGACTATCACTTGCCGGCTCTTATCAAAATATTGCGAACAAGGTGTTTAGTATTCCAAGAATAATAATCTTGGTTATTCTTTTCTCTCGGTATACTGGATGGGCATCAACAATTGTTCAAGACAACACCTGTGTCTGCTTCCAGTTGGAATAAGGTTAACTAAAGGTGACGGACTAATCCCTGTAATTATGTCACGACCTGCTCGTGTGACTGTGATATGATGTGTGTAGTACTTAGGGAGTTTCAGTACCAGTTGAATTTTTAGCATGACTCTTGTTTGTGTACCTATACATGTACCTTAAAAAATAATTATTACGGTACTAATATTATGATATTACCAAAAATATAGATGTACGCAATTACTAAAAAATAAGTTGTTATTGAACAAAAAAGACAGAAGATAAAAGCAAATTAATTACAAATTAATTACAAGATTCAATTATGACAATTAAAGTTACAATTTAAAAATAGAAAATTAAAACAAGATTTGATTTTTTCTTCTTCTCTAAAACACATAGAAATGTTTGCAACAGGTTTTGTACCCCCACCCACATCATGTTCCAATAAACAAATTGATTGATGCTTGGCATAAACATGTACGACAAACACCTGCGACAGGTTGGCTTGGTTTGGTCGTCTCATCCCCAGAGCTAGACAAATGACATGCAGGTGTTTAGGCTGGAAGGTTACGTAGCCTGATGGTGTTTAGTCTACCGGCCTCTAATCATGCGTTGGGCAGGTCAAACCAAAACATTGCATCTATGTTTAGCCAAACACCCCGTGGCACCTGATAACACAACATGCCACGGGCCAGTTAGTCAGGTGGTCTCAGGAAATCTGCTGTCAGAGTGATGCCAGGTGACAACACGTCAAGTGATTACACTACGTGCTATAGAATATTTCATGTGTTCTTTGCAGTGTCTACAAAGAAAACATGAAATATTGCTCGAAAACATTTTGAAATATACCCTACTTAGACCACTGGGCCGGTATTCAAAAAGGGGCTAAGTCCGTTTTTGCTATATATTTGGTCATCAAAAACTGACTTAAACCCCTTTATGAATACCGGCCCTGCATTAAATCTAAAAACAATGGTCAAGATCACATGACTCAAATCTGCCATTCAATAATTTAATCTATTATAAATATTGACAATTTTTTTTATTGTTTGTAATGACATCATACATGTACCTGTAGTATGAACAAATATCTGTTTTTAACTTTGTAAACTGATTTATTCATAATGAATTCTACATCCAATTTTACACCAAATTCAATAACATCGAAATATTAAATCATTATTATCAGATAAAAAATAAAAATCAAATTAATGTATTCCTCACAATATCTATCTGATCACTGTCAAGTTTCAGTAATGGAAAATCCAATGTACAATCTGACGTATTCCAACATCAGGCAAACAGATAACTTTCCCGTTTTGCTGTACACAATCCCGTATCTATCAAAGACAATGAGGAATGCCGGCGTTTATCATTGATATAAATAATCTAGTCTACCCCAGCCAGGCAAGGTAGGGTTCAAAGACAAGTTTGTTTGAAGTTGATGGTAAAACACAGAGACCAGGGAGGGTGGTAATCAAGGTGATGTGCTGACTCCTTGTCTTTTTACCAAGGCTGCAGAGAAATCACACTATCAGCTTCCTCGCACACCAACAAACAACTGCTTTGTATCTAAAGCATTACCGTATCAAAGAAATGCACTGCGCCATTTCAATACTGACCCACTAGGTTGTCCTGTTCCCAGGTGGGTGTTTCTACAACGGGCTCAAATACATGACCGGCCAGGAATGGTACGACGGCTGTGATAAGAAGTGTGTCTGCGAAGACGGAGATAAGAACTACTATAGGTGCAGCTCAAGGTAATATAATGTCTTCAATGTTCAATGATCGTATTTTCCAAAGTAAATTAAACTGATTGTTGTCTTGAGATTTATTATTTCGGATTGCCTCGAGATGTGGAGTCTGGCTTAACCCTCTGCCTGCTGAAGGCGACTTAAGTTGCCCGATCACATGCAGAAATAGAACACTTTGATTTTATTCATCAGGGAGAGGGTTAAAGCAACTCATGTTAATGGCGTTACATTTCCAGGTGTGCCGATTATCTCAACGTCCCGGCCACGTGTCGCATGGTAGCGGACCCGAAGGATCCCATGTGTTGCCAAGTGCCCAACTGTGTGCCGACTCCAGACGCTTTCCCCACCCCCGGGACGGGAGTCTCGCCCACCCCGGTCATCGTGACCAATGTCCCCGGGGTAGTGACGGGTGTCGCCCCCACCCCAACACCTGGCCACGGTGGTCAGACTGCCAAGCCCAGACGTACGTCTTTAAAGCCAACTCTTTACACATCCTGTGAATTTATTTACACAAAATGTTACTTAGATTCATGTATTTTTATAGTATGAATGAGACTACTAGAAGAATTGCTCATGTTAATGAACAGAAAAGGGTTTAAGTAAATGTTTGATGATCAATATATAGCAACAATTGACTTAAGCCCTTTTATGAATACCGGCCCAGATGTACATGCAAGTATGAAGTTGTACTCCTTTCATTCATATACTACTTGAATAATGAATACGTTACTAGACGTCTAGCTAGTATATAAAGGTCTAAGCACCACATAAGGCACATTGCTAGTAGACCAACATCAGGTAAAATGCTTGACTTATGAGCCCAGGCGTGAGCTTAAAGCTTTTACATTTGCATCTCCTCCTACCGGGTACCCATTCCCCGCTGGGTGGACATACTCTACTTTATAACTAATAATCAAGAATGTATACAACAACATAATCAATATTACTTATTATAAGTATTGAATCAATATTACTTATTATAAGTGTATTGTATGTCAAATTATTAATTTATTAAATTTGAAAGAACTTCATTTTCTCTCTGAATTTAGACGCGTGTATCTACAACGGACGTGCATACAGGAAGGGGGAGAAATGGCAAGATGGCTGCCAGTATAAATGTGAATGTATGGATGAGGACACTGGGCGATATGTCTGTCAGGAGAGGTATGTGTGTCCGTATTGCTACGGTAACGTGGGTCTTATGTTGCCACGGTAACGTGGGTCTTATGTTGCTACGGTAACGTGGGTCTTATGTTGCTACGGTAACGTGCGTCTTATGTTGCTACGGTAACGTGGGTCTTATGTTGCTACGGTAACAAGGGTTATAGGTTGCTACAGTAATTACGTCGGTCATATGTTGCCATGGCAACGTGGTTCATGCAATGTAATGTATGTTGCTACGGTAATGACTTATAAACACCTGCCTCCGCGGTAACCCCTTTGGCCCAGTCGGTAGAGCGTTAGACTGACACTCCAGCGACTCGGGTTCGAATCCTTATTGTGATTGGGAAAACCCCGATATACATTAAGGGGTGTATATGTAAATTTCTTCCATATCCATATATACAAATGCATTGCGCTTACAGATATAGGCCTACTTCGGGCGGTTTCTAGAGGAGCTAGAGTTCGCGCGAAGTCGTGATAGCTAGAGTGACGTCACAAACATGCGCACGGAGCACGAAAGCTTGTCTAGTAACAACTAGACATGCGCAATGATACTTCCGGGCTAAACTGGCGTAATCGCCCGAAGTAGGCCATATTATTATGATACAGTTTGTCTCACCAGATGCTCCTCCTATCCATTCGTGCCGCCTCAATGCAAGCTACAGCGGGACCTCAACGACATCTGCTGCTACAAGCTGAACTGCGACTTCACCCAGACTCCCAACCCCCTCAACACGCCCGCTCCCACCCCTAACGGCAGTCCGACACCGGTGCCCAGCGGTGGAAACGTGACGCCCACGCCGTCACTCTTTACAGCTCCGCCCCGTGAGTATGCATACAACCACCCCATGGATACTGTAATAAATTTACTTGCATGCCCGTAACATTTGAAAATCTTGCGGCGTTAATCTATATGTTTTCGTAATCTACGTGATTTTATATTTACACGGTGAACTTCTGGTGATAAGTTATCGTAAAGATAACGGTAAACGCTCACAATTTCTGAATACGCTAGTAAATGGTAATTTCACATATTATTCAAATTATTCAACTGTTTCTTATTGGTAATACGGAAAGTTCTGAAATGGTACTATGCTGTTCGTGTTTTTATAATAATATACGAAAACATAATAAACAAACAAAAGAAACAGAAATATCCACCACCGCCATATATACCCCAAATAACCAAATTAAATCAACGAGAAAACAAAAAAAACTTGTTTTTGAATTTGCCTCTGAAATCAGGAACACAGTTCTGCCATTCGTTGGCATCACCTGTGCTTGTTCTGTGTTCTGCGCAGAGTTCTGCGTGTACAAGGGTGTGCCGTTCCAGCAGGGACAGACGTGGACAGAGGGCTGCCAGAAGAAGTGCCGATGTGAGGACGCCTCCATCAACTACTACAACTGCTTCGACAGGCCAGTACCTATTAGAATCCCATAGAAACCACCGCATACAGAATGTTAATTCGCTGGATGCAGAGAGAACAGAAAACATGACAATAACCGCAGTGTTCTTAGATTAGATGAACACTTTGAGAATGTTTTAGAGGGTACTTGTATCTTGCGCATTATAACATATATATATTATTACTATTATTATTATTATTATCATTATCATTATCATTATCATTATCATTATCATTATCATTATCATCATCGTCATCGTCATCGTCATAATTATTATCAGTATTATTATTATTATCATTATTATCATTATCATTATTATCATTAGTATCATCATTAGTATCATTATTATCATTAATATATTTATCATTATTATCATTATTATCAGTATTATCATTATCATCAGTATTCTTATTATTATTATTATTATTATTATTATTATTATTAGTATTAATATTATTATTATTATTATTATTATTATTATTATTATTCCTAACAGGTGTCCTTCCTTCAACAATCTGGCCCCTGGTTGCACGATGGTCATCGACCCCAGTGACCCCTGTTGCAAGGTACCCCACTGCCTTGTGGTACCCACTATGGCCCCTGGGGTAACGCCAGGGATGACCCCCAATGTCACCCCCTCTCCCATTCCACTGGCCGTCCCAGGAATCATCATCGGCCAACCTAAGACGGATCCCCTGCAGAATATTGGTGCGCTGTTTTAGTTTTGTTCTTCGTAAATAGTGTTGTTGGATGACTTAGCATACACTCTGATGTTTATATATATATATTGTAGAATGTTTCATACTATTGCCAAATAGTTCCGATTATTGTAGAATGTTTTAGGCTATTGTCTAATGATTCAAACTATTATCGAATGTTTCCAGCTATTGAATTTTCAAATGTTTCATACTATATTGTGGAATGTTTCCAGCTATTTTCGAATGTTTCAGGATATTGTCAAATGTTTCAGATTATTGTGGAATGTTTCAGGCTATTGTTTGTACAAGGGATTGAAGCACACCACTGGTCAGACGTGGCAGGATGGCTGTGACTTGAACTGCGAGTGTTTGGATGACCACTCCGGCAAATACAAGTGTACCGAGAGGTGAGTTCTACAGCTGTTTCCTAATATCCAGGGTATCATTTCTCGAAGCTCTCATAGCCACAATTAAATGAGACCATAACGCTCTCGTAAGTGGACGATTCCCATGTATTATAGAGATCGCTACAAGTCCTTATTGTCTCGTAGTAGCTATGAGAGCTTCGAGAAACGATACCCAGGTGTATGTCAGAAATGTGGGTCATATAAAATCAGTCTGTTTTCGATTGTGCCAGGTTGTTGTCAAAGGTTTGAAGGCTTTGGAAAATGTTTCAGCACACTAGTCCATGGTTCTTTCACTGTAACTTCATTAGATAAGATTCATCCTCTGAAACCCATGTTGGCAAAAGTGCACATGTTTCAAGATATGCATTGGGCTAGTAATCCGCGACTTGTTTCCCTAGACATATATTGTTCACTGGACACAAAGTGATGCTTACATACTTAACCCATTTCATGAGTAAAACCATGACTTGTAATTATTTGTACAGGTGCCCCAAATACGTGAACATCCCCAGCTACTGCTACATGGTCAAGGACCCCAGGGACACGTGCTGTAACACCCCAGTCTGTCCCGGGCTCAACCCTCCCCGACCCACCGGCGACCCCGCGACCCCCGGGCCCAGCGGAGCACCCACTCCAAGACCAACCCCAGGGCCGTCACATACAAGTAAGACATTGGGGCACGTGCTGGTAGGTCGCCACGGGCTTGACTTATCCTGTTGGTCTGAAACAAACAATTATGGATCTCGGAGAGTGTTTGTGCCCATTCTGTGAAGTTAGACTCTAGAGGCCCTGAGATAACGAAATATTTTGATTACGATTTCATGCTCAAGCTCAAATTTTGATATGGATATTTTGTGTACAAAAGTTTGAGTATGATAACAATTGAAGTATGTGACCCATCACCACAAACTGAGTCTTAACTAGCAAACTGACATTTTTTAGATATTATGGTTAAAATAATATACAGTTTTTGAGCTTTCTTTTGATACCAAATTTATTGTTCTGCTGTAAAAAAAATGAGCGAATTATGGGAGTTTGAAGTGCGGAAA
>JAVCKZ010019565.1:0-19911 GCA_034780755.1 Lepetodrilus elevatus | reverse complement strand
AACATTTCGGCAACATTTCACCAACATTTGTAATCCGACACCGTGTGTCCCAAATGTTTCCCAAATGTTGATAGTGTTGCAACATGTTGCCGAGATTGTTGATTGTGTAGACGCAGCTTATAGAATGTTACCATATTTATGTGGACAACGTTGCGCACGTAAAATATATACTATTCTCTCTGCCCTCTAGATGTTGTACCGCTTTCACATTTATTTTAAGAACATTGCGTTGACTCATAAAAAAACTCACAATTCGTAACATTCGTGACCTAAATATCCTAACCATATGTAAACATAAATAAAATAAAAATGATATAATTGCCTGAACATTTTATCGTAAATCTATTTCACACAAAATCGTTCAACGTGAGTATTTATCGAAAAGTATGTTTTACTTTTTACATTTTAAGTTTGTCCACTCAGCCCAACCGCAGTAGCAGCAGCAACGACTACGATAGAAGACATGTTAGCAATATTTCTGACCTTTGTAAAGGCAAATCCATCTTAACTAATTTTTAGTGTATTTTCGGGTGTGTGGCGGCCATCTTGAATATTTCAAATTGCTCAATGTTGACAGGTCCACATCACCCTAGATATCTTTATATACACCCCAATGATGAATAATTAGCAGACAAAAAAGCTATATTAGAGAATTTTAGGTTAGGCCCACAAATCGCATTCCGCGGCCGGACTATACATTTTGGCGGCCATGTTGGAGTTGGCGGCCATATTGGTAGTATCTAATAATTTTAATAATATACTAAAATGCTTAGTATGTCAATGAAAGCATATAAGTTTATGTGTACTAAATGTCCCAGTAGGTGAATTTAGAAATATACTAGAAATCAAGGAGGCTACCCATGTCTATACATCTTTTTGGTGTTATATTTTGATCGTGTGGTCATTGGTCATTGTACAGTGTACCTTGATTGCACGTGATAAAAGAAGATGGAAAAGAAGAAATTACAACAAATACAACTTGCCTTAAAGCATCAATATTTATTGAAACTGTAAAAGAATGAACATTCTGAAAGTGACCCAAGTTTAGTATATGTGTCTGTATTTAATTATATTTACATTTAATTTAAAAAATAATAATATTACCATTAGAACATGTATTTTACAAACCAAAATTACACACCAGGGCCAGTATTCATAAAGGGGCTTAAATCAGTTTTTGGTGACCAAATATATAGCAAAAACTGACTTGGCCCCTTTATGAATACCGGCCCAGCACCAATTGGATCCCATCTGCACAGTAACAGCTGATATGTGACATAGCGATAAACAAGCAAGATTGTGGGTTTTTGCTATGATAAAAACAGAAAACTAGCCGATAAGTTACATTTCGTATGCACATGTATTATTCCCAATATTGGCGTGCCAAATTTAGGAACACACACCTTTACAAAATAGGCTCAAACGTAAAAGTAGGTTAGGACGTACAATACATCCAAACTTTGTACTGACAAATACTGACAAATAATTAACTCGGCGATTATACAACAATCATTAATATGTGTTTCCTATCATACGAGTTATTCGATAATTAGAACTACATGATAAACAATCAAAATACTGAAAAGTAATTTAATAGATTTGATTCGATTCGACCTGTAGAGCCGCATATAGCACCGTATAGCAAACGTGAATGTCTGTGTGCGCCGATTTGCACCGGATTGACACCGCATATAGCACATTTTGGATTTAAAAGATCAAGATACTGATTACAAAATATTAATATACATTTTGACAATAACATGACTTTGACAAAATTAATGGACACATGATATACCGGATTGTGCACAAGGCCACAATACATGTCATATGACGATTGGTGCACATACAATAGAGATTGTGACATTAATTAGGTATGTGTCGTTAAATTGAACCAAGAGTCATGGTGTGGCTAGTCTTATCTCATGAGACCTGCTTTTGCAGGACCGTTTCATATGGCAACTTATTGTGTAGACAGGTGCTAATATTCTGCTAAGTCCTATTTCCATTAGACAAAAAAACATATCCGTGCGATTCTACTCACACTTTCGCACGGAGCATTTAACGTTCATGGACATATGACTTGACAGAAGCTTGGAACCTGTCTACGCGTAAAAAAAAAGAGTTACCATATGAGATAGTTAAGTAACGCAGGTCTCATGAGACAGACTTACCATCTAGCCACCCCTTAAGTATTGAATTATTTTGTCTTTAACGGCTTCTAAACGAGCGCCAATGCAGCTTCGTCCACTACGAGAATCTTCTTCCTACAGGGGCCAGACTTGGCACCCATGTGCAGTATTGTGCCATTGCTGGCGTCATCTTGTAGCAAGGACAGTAACGCGTCGGCCACCGCCTCGGGCCTGCAATAGGAGAAGATTAGGATCACATCTCTTCAGTGGCTAAAGGTCCTTACACACCAGAGGCGAGCGATTTATCGCTGCGACAACAAAATATTCTATCGAAATTTGTCGTTGCAAATTTCGTTTTTGGTGTGAAAATACGCCTCCGGTGTGCTAGGACCTTTACTGTCGAGTAGAGTGATCATTCACATGATAACACGGAGTTTACGTAAAAACGTTCAACGACCTGGCCCTGAGATTACGAAACCTTATGAGTACGATTTCATGCTCAAGCTCTGATTTTATATGAACATTTGTGAACAAAACCGCATGAAATCGTACTCAGATTTTTTTGGTAATCTCGAGGCGTTATAGCTGAAAAAAAATGAAAAAAAATGAAATCAACCCCCAGCTTTTGTTTTTCAAAATATTATGCCCTACAGTTACGGATCCATGGGTTTGAAGTGGAGGTGGGGGTGGGGGGAGATAGGGTTTCAGGGTTGTTGTTTTGTGTTTTTTTTTGTTTTTCTTTGTTTTTTTGTGTGGGTCTTTTACACCTATTACAGCATTGCGTAAATGGGAGAAATCCCAGCTGAGAAAAAGCTCAAAAGTATGTTTGTTCATCAGACATACTGGCGGTCTCCTGTGCAGGACCACCAAACTGCATGGACACGTCGTCCCGTTCACTTACTTAATCTTGCCAAGTCCCGCCAGCATCATACTCGCTTCCTTGTAGTAGTGGCAAGCCTCTGGAGAAATATCCAACATGGGAGTGTCCACAAATGAGGGACAGATACAGGCAAACCTCAGCCCCAGGGCCTCACGGTCAGGGATTTTCTGGAACATGGAACATCATGGCTCTGTTGTTGTCGCCTCTGGTGTAAGTCCTTACGGCAGCCTTAATGTACTGGATTTACCTTAGAATTATTCCGCTTTGTACAAGTCATTTATCAGTTTATAGATGGCGAAAGTATCTGGTCGCTTAAACAGATGGATTCATTCTCTAGAGACACTAAGAATAGAATACAAGTCTATGCCAAACCATCTTAATGTTCTAATAAATATGTCAGTTTTTTAAAACATAAATATGCCTATTCAGATTGTACAGTACCGCCCATGATCTGTTGTGGGCCACAATTCCACTTTTCACAGCACAGTAGCCAGGCATCGTGAAGTTGGCGTATATACCTGCAAAATAAAGTACGGCATTCCATTAGTTGGTTATAATTCGTTCTTCAATTCTGCAAATCAATATTATGATCATCTTGTCGTGCTTTATTTTCTCTCCATTTTTCTTAAATCATAATAGTTAATTAACCTTCGTAAAATACACTTTATGTATTTTGATATTCTGATGTCGTCTGTTGTCCACCAACCTGCAGACGAGGCGGTGTTGATGATCACTCCTCCCTGTCCTCCCTTGTCCTTCCTCATGTGAGCCACTGCGATGTCCGTACCAATAATAGTGCCGCGCTGAAATAATAGCGCCAGGTTAATTAACCTACACGGCGTATCTACTATTTTATAGTATAGGATAATATTATGTTATCGAGGAGATACGACTCTCGTAGTGTTAAGATTGTTCTGTGGGACGGAGACCAGTACTTACCAGTACGACACCAATCATATCTTCCCACTTGCTCTCGTTCATGATTCCGGCGTTGTTTAACATAATGTCCACGTGGCCGAATTTTGACGCTGCTTTCTTGAAAACCTCTGTCACAATACGCAACATTAAATTATACACGACAATCATTGTATACTGTTTTTACGTATGCTCGTCATACGTATCATCATGTATGTCACTTCGTGACGTCAATCTGTCGTTGTAACCGTACATTCCAACATCCTTATTTTTGTAAAGTTTCCTAATAATTATAAGCTATTGATGTCAGTGTTTTACTGATGAAAACGTTGAATGGTTATTTAATAACTTTTGTTGAGTGTATACATTTCTGCATTAAATAGATACCATGCGATATAGACTTCATTGTTTACTCAACTTAGACTAGTTATTTAATGTCTAGTCCATATCAATTACTATTTAATGTTACGTGCATGTGAATAGGAATTTGAGTAGGCAATTTTCCAAATAATGTAAAGGAAATCGTTAAAAATCGAAAGAAATGCCACGAAACAGCTTTGACGAACACGAGTTAATGCCATACCACACTTGAATGTAATAAATACATTCAATGTCACGAATTTCCACAATGGCTTTTAGTATTATTTGACTATTCAAAGGTGTAATTCTTTTGGACAAACCTTCAAAGTTTTTGGCATTTGTGACATCACAGCGTAGGAACATGACTTCAGTCCCTTGTGCTTTCTTCAGTTCCGATTCCAGTTTCTTACCAGCATTCTCATTAACATCAGTGATACACACCTTGAGGAACAACAACAGCTCTGAATTTACAATAGTATACATACAAATCACATTCAATGTCCAGAGCTTGTAAATGCATAGCTAAATCTTGATATGTTGGACAGAATGACATGACTTGGTTAAAACAAAATACATTTGAATACATATAACAGGATGAGTTCGTCACGAGCACCTATTGCTCTTATGAAACCTTAATACTAACGCGTATCTGCTCCATGCCGACAAGCTGCGTATGTGGGCAATAGTCTTAAAATCAGTTCCACACAAAAATAACAAAATAAATAATAGATTATGAAGAAAAATTACCAATGAAAATTTGCATTGTCATGAAATAATGTATAGGCCTACAGTCTGTGGATGCGAATAGTACTTAGATATGGATGATTCATCGAATATGTTCGAATTGTATAAAAGCGCGTATACCTTGCGTTTATGGCCTACCTTACATCCGTTATCTAGCAACGCACGAGCAAAGGCGACACCAATACCCCCTGCGCCACCAGTAATAAACGCTGCCCTTCCTTTCAATTGCATGGCTGTTATATATTGACAGTTGCACCCGCTTCGTATATCGATGAAGTCCTGTCTATCCTGTCATGTATTACGTCATTCTGCACCTGATTTGACGTACCTAACGTCATTCAGCAGTTAGCAGCTGACGTCGTTTTCAGGCTTCTGAGACGGCATTTCACTTTTGTTTGTGACGTTGCGCTAAGGAAACGGCTTGTGCTAATGCAGTTGTATTAATATTGCCCACATAAACCTATGGTTGTAAACATTTTAGTTACGTGGTGCGATAACACTTGCGTGGAAAGACAACATGCGTAAATCCTAATTTGACCTATAGTATATACGGAATGGTGCCTTTAGTTTCTAAAGCTTGCAATGTCTTGATCATTCAAGTAAAATTACAGCAACATTACAATGAAAATATTAAAATTAAATAATTAAAATTAAAATAGTAAAATTACAGCAGCAAAACGTGAAAATAAAGCCGGTAGAAAACCTAAATCGGTCACTATTGTGTAGAACTGCATCACTGTCGCTAAGCATGCACGGTCAGATGGTTACGGCGTATCTATATAGTTGGTCACAACACAATTGCGGCCTGTAGTGAGCCAGTGTAAAAGAGATGTAAGTGCATGTTTTGAATCCTTCATTTGCTGATAATATTTAGCTTGCATTGTTTTGTAGATGTTCACTGGTCAGGTTATATTACATGCCACATATACTCAACGCAATTAATTAAGGGCCATGAGCCGTTTTAGGTACATAAACTTAACTTCATATAATTTGAACAACGAAGATTTCCTTAAAGACTACAGGATCCAGATTATCTTCAAGAACTTTCAGACGCACGCATGAAGACGAATGACACCAGGTTCTTCAAGCCGAGTTCCACATTTGATATAAAGTGTCCCACAAAATATCTGCCAGCCCTTAATTTATTTTGTTGAGCATAAATAACATCTCATATCAGCGCTGCTTCCGAATCGCAAGTGCTGACATTTTCGAATGAAATCGAAGCAACAGGAAATTATAAATAAGCATGTTACACGTGTTATCGTAATACACGTGTTCATAATACACGTGTTATCGTAATACACGAAGTAGGTCTATGTTTAATAGTATCAGTAACTTTGCTGTATTGAAAAAGGTATCGGCGTGTCACAATACATGTGTACGGTTCAGTCACTTATAAGGCTACTGCGTGTATATAATAGAGGGGCCCCTGTAGAGTACTGAGGATGCAAGGACACTCGCTGTACATACCGTTCTCAAATTACGTGTCCGTCCATCTCATCGTTAGTGTTTACCTAAGATGTCCTGTACCGTAACATTAAACTAGAGATATAGTCCTAGTGAGTGAGTGAATATGGAGTTTAACGTCGCTGCGGGAATCATTCACCCATTTGCGACGAACAGATAGTCCTAGATTTAATCCTTATACCATAGATACAAGTTATGTACATGAAGGACAGCTTTATCTATTATTCATGATCATGACTATCTACTTGTATGTAATTTACAAAGTACTGTCATTTTATGGTTGTTATGGTATGAACGATTTGAAAGTGCTGGTTATATAACTCGTGTGAACATCGGAGCTTTGAAGCGCTTTGAATCGCTTCGAACTGGAAGTATGGTTTACACACCCAAACCACTATTGGTTTCGATCCGGTTATCGCAAAGTACAAAATGTTGGCAATAATGATATATTTTGGTGTTATATGGGAGAGGGGCTATTTGGAGCATGTTTGAGTTGTTGTAATATTCGTTGTGTCTAAGCAGACTATTAAATACATTAAGTACATCGATTATGTATGGTACAAGGACGTGTTTCACGAAATGGGTGTATATTTACACCGGACGTAAATGACGTAATACAATCAACGTAAATGACATAATACAAGCAAACCCGCGTAATTTACGTTCGGCGTAAATATACTCCCCTTTCCTGAAACACACCCCAGGAGATGAAAAAGAAGAAATGACAACAAATAAATCTGTAAAGATAAAAGTATCAATATTTATTGAAATTGCAAAAATAAATAAAATCTGCAAATGGTCCCAGTGTTAATAATTTGGGCTTTCATGTGCTTAAATTGGGCATATAGAAAGAATGAATAAAACAAATATGAATTGTGACATAGGTCCATCTATGTTCTTTTCTTTAGTTTAGTATGCGTTTTATTACCAGTAGAAAATGTATTTTACAAACCAAAATTACACACCAGCACCAATTAGATCCCATCTGCACAGTAACAGCTGATTAATGAATGAAAGGAGATGACGTAGTAAACAAGCAAGAGTGGACTCCAAATCTCAAAAAGAGATTGTATTTTATGACAAAAACAGAAAACTAGTGGATAAGTTGGATTGTATTTGTACATTTATTATTCCCAATATTTGAACGTTGTCGTACCCAATTTAGGAATACATTACATCTTTACAAAATAGGTTGTTAGCTTAATGCACTAAAACGTTGTTTAACTTGTACTAACAAATAACTAACTCGGCGATCATTCGATAATTAGTGTTACATGATAGGAACAATACTTTTTATAGATTTTACTCGATTAAGTAATTTCTTGTTGTTTTATGTTTACATTGTGAAACCGATCATTCCAGTTAGCAAAGGAAAGATAGTCTCATATAGTAGGGGTGGCTCGCTATAGAGGATCATATCCAATATAGGGCCCCCTCCCCTATGTGTGTAGCTAGAGGATCATATCCAATATAGGGCCCCCCTCCCCTATGTGTGTATTGATACCATCCCATGTTAACATTATTTTGATTAAAAAAACACTTTTCCTCTGCTACATTGCTTGTTAAGCATTGCCTATAGTTAAATGCGTAGTGTCCATAGATAACCAACAATTGAGATAGCTTCAATAGTCCACAATAATAACTCTGAACGTCGACTTGAAATACCACCCCTTAAGTATCGGAATTAGTTTGTCTTTAGTGGCTTCTAAACGAGTTGCAATGCAGCTTCATCCACTACAAGCATCTTCTTCCTAGATGGGCGATCGTTGCGTGGCATGTGCAGTATTGCGCCATTGCTATCATCGTCTTGTAGCAGCGTTATCAGACCGTCAGCCACCAGCTCGGGTCTGCAATAGGAACACATCTCTTCAGTGGCTAAAGGTCCTTACACACCAGAGGTGAGCGATTTATCGCCGCGACAATCAGTGAAATTTGTAGTTGCGAATTTCGCTTTTGGTGTGCAAGCATATGGATAAATGATACGGTTCTATTTCAATATGCCTGCGGGTTGCTAGGACCTGTACTGTCAAGGAGAGTGGTTCAAATGATAACACTGAGTTTACGTAAAAACGCTCAACGACCTGGCCCCGAAATTACGAAATTACGAAATTCCGGTTTCATGCTCAAGTTCAGACTTTATATGGGGATTTATGAACATAATTTTTAGTTAAACATAAAATCGTACTCGGAATGGTTTCGTAATCTCGGAGCATGTTATAGGTCATAACTTGACCGTTTGCTGAAAAAGAAAACCATCCCCCCAGCTTTTCTTTCTCAAAATATTTCCCCTGACCCTACTTCTGCTAGGAAGTATGTTCAAATTTGCCAACATATGGTTATATGAATGAAGGAAACTTGAAAGCAGCTCTAAACCCAATCAATCAACCAACCTATGACACATTTCACAAAGCTCTCGTAAACATGAAATGAATTAAACATCTGAAAATAATGGTTACCGGAGCTTCCTGAAACTGCTCCTCCGACAGGGTGGACACAGCAACAATACATTAATATCCTTTAGTTTAACTCAGTAACATAGTAGAACACATTTCTCGAAACTTAAGTTTGAGATTTTGCTCAGTTGAAAGTTCTCCCATTGACTCAATGCTGTAATTTGAGCACAAAATCAAACCCAGCTGAGATGTTATTCGTTACAATATTGATTCAATGGGAGATACTCTCAGTTGAGATGTAAGTTGTTTCGAAGTAAGTTGTTTCGAAAACTCCGGACCAGTTCATCAGGCGTACTGGGGCCGGTTGTTCGAATCCCGGTTATCTTAACATGACATTAAGCTTGTACTGTACTCTATGGAGTTAAGGCTTTACATCCGGGCTTCGAACAGCCGGCCCCTAGAGGTTTCCTGTGCAGGACCCTCAAACTGGATACGTCGTCCCGTTGACAGAACTGGGTGGACTGCACTGACTTACTTAATCTTGCCAATTTCCTTCAGCATCATACATGCTTCCTTGACGTAGTGGCAGATATCTGGAGAGAGATCCACTAATGTGGGCGAGTCCACTAATGAGGGACAGATACAGGCAAACCTCAGCCCCAGGGCCTCACGGTCAGGGATCTTCTGGAAGATGGAACATCATGGCTTCTGTATAAGGCAGCCTTATACCCATCCTCGAAGCCCAGGCTATAATTTGGACTACACTTTAACCTCCGTTAAATATTAGACAGAGGTTATATGTAGCCTGAGTTTCGAGGATGCCTTAACCCTCTCCCTGCTGGATTAGGCACAGGCATAACTCTTCATGGCATCTCCGATTGCTTTCAGCAGGGAGAGGTTTAATATAATTCCAACCCTGTCCTAGCTATGTTGGATTTACCTTAGAATTATGCCGCTTTGTACAAAATATTTACTGATGGCGAAAGTGTCGACCGCATAAACAAGTTCATTGGTGGTTATCTAGAGACACCAACAATAGAATAAGATTCTATGCCAAACAATCGTAACGTCCTAGTATTTTTATTTTAATATTCTAGCAAGGTAATTGGAAATAAGTATTTTATATCCTGGTTATACCGTACCGCCCATGACGTAATGTGGGCCACAATTCCACTTTTGATAGCACAGTAGATAGGAGTTGTGAAGTACGGGTATATACCTGCAGAATAAAGTATTCCATTAGTTCGATCAGTCGTTCTGCAGTTCTGCAAATCAATATAATGATAATTTAGTCGTGATTTATTTTTTATTTCTCCGTGTTTCTTAAATCATAATAGTTAATTAAACTTCGTAAAAGGCAGTTTATGGAGTTTGCTAGTAGTATTCTAAGTTTCTGATGTTGTCTGTTGTCCACCAACCTGCGCACGAGGCGGCGTTGATGATCACGCCTCCTTGACCGCCTCTGTCCTGCCTCATGTGCGCTATTGCAGTGTCCGTACCAATAATAGTGCCGCGCTGAAATAATAGTGCCGGATTAATTAACATACACGGTGTAATATATCTATAGGATAATGTTATTTTATCGAGACGTAATTAAGATAAATATATGGTGTTTTGAAATTTGCGGATGTTATTGAAATTCGACAATCGCAAATTTCATTAGAATCCGTACCTATCCATAAATCTGTTGCTAGCTATCGATATTACAGTCTTCACATCGGTATTCATTACTAAATATGTCCATCTGTAATAATAGATATATATTTAGCCAGGCCTAAAAATCAATAACTAACATTACCGATCACTACGCCGTGATGCGGTTCCAGGATCAAATGAAATTTAATTCCGGAATATTTTATTTATCGACCAACCAAATTGCTAGAAATATCCTAAATGTGTTACAATCATTCTTAATGAAAGACAACTGTATCAAGTAAGATATGTATTTTTGTTATGTTGTAGCGTTAAGATCGCTCTGTGGCACGGGGGCCACACCAGTACTTACCAGCATGATGCTAATCATATCTTCCCATTTGCTCTCGTTCAGGAATCCGGCGGCGTTTATCATAATGTCCACGTGGCCGAATTTTGCAATAGCTCTCTTGAACTGCTCTGAAACAATACATAACATTAAGTTATATGCCTACTCGACAATCATTGACATTGTGTACTGTTTTTAACGTGTGCATGCTCGTCATACTTATGCCACTCCGTGACGTCAATCTGATGTCAGTAATTTACTGATGAAACGTTGAATGATTATTACTAGTATATAGTTGTTGGTGAGTGTGTATATTTCTGCAATGAATAGATACCGTGCGATATAAGTGTATGAAATGTCACGAATTTCCGCAATGTTTTTTTAGTATTATTTGACTGTTCAAAAGTCTAAATATGTTTGACAAACCTTCCACACTTTTGGCATCTGTGACATCACAACGTAAGAACGCTACATCAGTTCCATATGTTTTCTTCAGTTCCGATTCCAGTTTCTTACCAGCATCCTCCTTTATATCAGTGATACACACCTTGAGGAACAGCAACAGCTCTGAATTATATCACACAGCAAAATCAACAGTCAATGTCCGGATATGTAAATGTATAGCTAATGTCAATATTTGTGCGAAAATCTTGATATTTTCGACACAATGACATGAATTACATTTTAATTTATAATAGGATGAGTTGGACTTAATAAGCACAGCACAACGTTTCGTCAACTTCAGCCACTAATATAACACTAATATAAACACAGTGATGGCATAGCCTATATCGCGTAACAATTGCAACAAAAACTGTATAATTGAGATGGGGAACATATTAAAATGTCCCAGCTATATTAATGCGTCACGGTTTATGAAATTGTCACTGCCATTAGAAATTAGTTCGTTAGAAATTATAATAAATTACCGTCATTTTACGGTTGTGCACTGACGAATGAACGATTTGAAGTAAACTGGCATGATAACGTCGTCGCAAGCTCCGACGTTCACACGAGATGTGTTATAATTGCATTCATAGACCTACCTTACATCCTTTCCTTAGCAACGCACAAGCAAAGACGGTACCAATACCTCCTGCACCCCCAGTAAGAAACGCTATTTTTCCTTTCAACTTCATGTCGGTTATTGCTCTATATTGACGGTTGTATCCGCTTCATATATCGATGAAGTCATGTCGGTCTGACGTCATCCTTTTGTTGGCGTCATATCCCTTGCGCCAACTCATTTTTATCAACATGTCTGGTAAATCCACCAAAAGAACCACAATCACACAATCTCATGAAGCACGATTACTACTTACTCACAAAATAAATAACGATGTGTCATACTAACAGTCAACGGCACTTTTCCAACATTAGGTTTTAAAAAACAAAAATGTATCTCGAGAAATAAAATACACATACAAATTTGGGACATGCGGGAAAATGTGGTGCGTTACCAAATATAAGTGTGTAGACAAATCAAGTGTACATACTTTCAGGTAAAACACGTTTGACAATTAAATATGTTAACAAACTGTGATTGTATACATTTAAAGCCTTTGTAAATTCCATTTTTGAGAGGATTATTTTAACAGATAAATGCTCGGTTGGAATCTCAGTACAGTGAACTTGATAAAACCACATCCAGCTTTAAAAACAAATGCAAATTTATTATTTATTATCTTTATACTAAATATATTAGTAATACAAACAAACAAAATCAAGCATTTTTCTGCAACAGAACACGTCAGTATGATGATAGAAGAAAACGTGTCAGATACATCGGCGTGGACATTAATGACACAATCTAAATACATAAATATTAATAGACCATAATGGAACATCCCAGTTCGTCTGATTATATTCACACTGGTAGTGACATCGATGTGCTCATTGACATCTAAGCCAGTCCTAGCACAGTCTCGTCCACGACGAGGATCTTCTTCCTAGCGAAGCCTTCCTCCTGAGAGATGTACAGAATGGCTCCATTGCTGCCGTCGTCTTCCAGCAGGTCTACCAGACCCTTGGCGATCACTTCCGGTCTGCAATAAAACATCAAGGCTGGGAACAGGATAGGTCGGGGTGATGCCGTCCAGTTCAAAGACTAGTTAGTACTTGTCAAAGACCTTTCATGGCAATGTTTTTCAATTTAAAAAAAAAAGTTAAATATTTAAAGTGTCATTTTTTTAAAAAATGTAACAAAATCATTAAAAATAGACAGAAATTGTCACGAAACGTCTTTGACGACGACAAAGATTTTAAAGTACGCAACTATTTTAGCAGATTGGACTAGGTACAGTATCTCCAAGTAATGCGAGCTTCTTTGGGATAGAAGTCAGATTTAGATGTTATGCTTGGCAAGCTTCATATAGATCTATGTGTTCTTAGTAACCCTCTAAACTTCTAGATTTCCTAAGCACATATTTTAATAAAGACATTGATGGTTGTGTAAGGTGTATTGCCTTTCTCTAGTCATTTGACATTCTTGTATCAACATATTGCTAAATATTCTAAAGCTGTGAATGTCTTTATATATAATCCATGATCATCGACGTCCTGCCTTAACACATACACACATATTATGTTAAAGACATTGATAGTTATGTAAGGTGTATTGCCTTTAGCTACAGACATCATTGTTTGTTGTCTGCCGTTGTCTACTGTCATTATAAGAAATGAATGTTGAGTCATTAGCATTCATTGTGCCATGAAGCTAATGGGTCACGAGACCAAATTTACCATGAGGCGCTTCAAACTATTCCTAATGATTCTAAGGCTGTGCATGTGTTTGAGATGGCGCCCTGCCTTACTTCATTCTAACCATGTTCTTGACGGCGTCGTGCTCGTGCTGGAAGTAGTGGCAGCTGTCCGGGGTGATGTCCATCAGAGGAGTGTCCACGGGCTTGGGGCAGATACAGGCAAACCTCAGCCCCAGGGCCTCGCGGTCAGGGATTTTCTGGAAGACGGAACATCAGGCCCCGAGATTACAAAACGTTTTGAGTAAGATTCCATGGTCAAAACCCTAATATCCCCGAGATTACGAAATATTTTGAGTCGGATTTCATGCACAAGCTCACATTTTATATGAGTATTTATTAACAAAACTGAGTTGACTATGAATTCCAGATGTACCTTCTGTAACCCTTATGAACTGGCCCAGAGATGACGAAATATTTTTGAACAGTTCAGCTGGATCCTCTTCCTCAGAAAGATAGTAAGTTATACGTAGTGCTACGAAAGTAGGAGATCCTATCCATGAATCGCTTGGCACTCGTCTAGCCTTCCCTACTGGCCATAATATACTGTTGTTATATGGGTATGCCATACACATATACACAGTATCATGGTCAGCAGGGAAGGATAGAGGAGTGTCGAGCTAGTCCATGAGTAACTAATTATGCTCTCTTAAGTACTACGTACGACATTTCGCTGAAGCAACAGCTTTAGTAGGCTACATGTGTGACAACCTGAGTGACTTACCGACCACGCCCTGGTATGAGCCACCACTCCACTCTTGGTGGCGCAGTAGACTGGGGTTGTGAAGTATATATAGATACCTATCACAAAAATATATATCATTAGATCTGTAATCATTATAATCGAAGATATCTAAAGCAAAATGTAATGGCCCGTGTATTTAGGAAAATAACATTTATGTATTTTGATACTGTTTCTGAGATTCTCCAAGTCATGCAAGTGTTCCACATAATGTCCTATAAGACGAGTACAGAGCCTCCTTAATAAAAATACATAGAGTAAGAGCAGCCGCGGGACCCATGTCTCGAGGATGCACAATACCTGCACACGAGGCGGTGTTGATGACCACGCCCCCTTTCCCTCCCTTGTCCCTCCTCATGTGAGCTACGGCAAGATCGGTACCAATAATAGTGCCCCTCTGAAAAAGACAACTCAGATCATTCAATAATATGTTCTCAAGCTATCGAAAAATGCACCGATGTCAGTAAAACTTGATTGCATTTTTTTTTCAAAAATTAAAATTAAACTTTTAAGAGAGAAAGAAAGTAAAGCTTTATATTGCACGCTAATGTTCACCACTACGCACCATAATAATATTGACCATGGCCTCCCATTTCCCCTCGTGCATGATCCCTGCGTTGTTTAACATGATATCCACGCCCCCGAACCGTGCTACTGCTTTCTTAAATACCACTGTCAACACAAAATACATAAACAAATAAACTATTTGTTTTGTACAAATAAAAACTTATTAAATAATAACTAATAATTTGACAAAAACAATTTGAATGGTTGGTAAGAGGATGTCACCTTTCAAATGATGTAGATATTATTATTCTGTTTGTTTTTGTAAAGTCATGCGTGACCTATATTATTAGGAATGTGTTGACGAACCTTCCATATTGTTGGCATCTGTGACATCACAACGTAGGAACATGACATCAGTCCCGTACGTTTTCTTAAGTTCCGATTCCAGTTTCTTACCAGCATCTTCGTTAACATCAGTGATACACACCTTGTGGAACATACAACGCCAACAAATGTACATTAAATGCCACCTAACGCTTACTGCCTAATACTGGTAGCACGGACACGTATACAATAATGCACGTGTATAATATGATAATAATTACATGTACATCAATATATATTATAAAATAATGAATTTCTACAGGATTGTCATTCATGAATCATGAACATACCGGTATATCGTTGATTTTAGAATGCTAATAATTAGCCTATACAGGTTATTGAACTAAATAAATGCCTTATGTATATTGAATGAGTTTGGTATAGACCTTTACATACCTTGCATCCCTTCCCTAGCAATGCTCGAGCAAAGGCGGTGCCTATGCCACCCACACCCCCTGTAAGAAACGCTGCCCTTCCCTTCAATTGCATGGCGGTTCTATACACTGTACATGTAGGTAGGGTACTCTAGGGAACTGACTGAGGGAGTATCACTGTACATGTAGGTAGGGTACTCTAGGGAACTGACTGAGGGAGTATCATAAGTGATCTGAGTATGCACGGACACTCACTGTCTCTATAAGTGGACGATGATCATGATCATGACTATAATACATGTACATATAGTTAAAACGATTTGCTGTATGTCATGCATTGTACACCCAATTTAATATCATTGTTGTGCATTGTTAATGTACTATAAAGTATGGCAAACTTATTGATTTATTTTCTTAATGGAATCATTTATGTATTTTGAGCATTTGACTGAGTTAGTTCGTAAGTATACAAGTAGCGGAGTATTGTGAGGCGCTGAGTTTGAACCTGCCCTGACGTAAATGGGGAAGAGTTGGGTATTGAAGCGGCAGGAAAATGTTTACTAGTGCTCTGCCCCTCGTAGACATTAGATACTACCATAGCTCTGCAAAGGTACACACGTGTATTGTTATCATGGAGACATGTTGCTCTCCGTGAATATGTTTAAGAGATAATTCAATGATAAAGTACTTTACTTGTTTTTAAAGATCTTCGAGACCCAGACTCAACGACTGCCAGCTCTCCAATACGCCACTCATCTGTGATGTATGTTAGAAAACTTCAAGTGCATGGTTGGAAGTCGAGCTGACGTGAACAGTCAATAATTGAAACTTTACGTGGTACATTGTGCTTACAGTAGATAGGTAATTGTACATGTAGGATTCACTAGCAATATTGTTAACAGGCCTGTACGTCGTAGGTAGAAGCTCCGAGGTTGCGAAAAGTTCTCAGTACTATGTCATGTTCAATCTAATAGTGTAGGTAAGGATTTGACATTTGTGAACAAAACTGTGAGTTGAGCATGAAATTATACTATTTATGTTGGGTGATCTCGGGGAAAGATGTGTTTTCATTTCATATTTAAAGAGGATTTAGATGGTATGGCTCTGGAAGCTACGGGACGTCCGGGTTCTCTGGGTCGTCGCAAGCTACGGGACGTCCGGGTTCTCTGGGTCGGGGCAAGCTACTGGACGTCCGGGTTCTCTGGGTCGGCGCAAGCTACGGGACGTCCGGGTTCTCTGGGTCGTCGCAAGCCCGGGTTCTCTGGGTCGTCGCAAGCTACGGGACGTCCGGGTTCTCTGGGTCGTCGCGCGCTACGGGAAGGCTGTTCCAGAGATGTGGGGACACAGTTATGCACAGCCCAACATCCACCCAGTGTAGTTTTGATACCAGACCTGCGTTTCAGGAAATGGTCGTTCTCATAGTACTGTTGTCCGAATGCACATCCGGCCGGGCGCAGGACATGACGTAAACCTCGACTTACACTCAGACTATCTGTTCATACGTACGACAATTTCGTGGTCTTACAAGTTGGAATTGCTTGCTGAAACTTAAAGATTAACTGGGCGTGTGAACCCCGATGAGACCTCGGGAATAAGAGTGGTGTTGATCTAAACATGCGAATACTATAGTAGGCCCCTATATGAGCCATGGTCCACACTGCTGGTTAATATAGCAGGTATCATTCAAAACATACCTTCTCGACACCCATTTTCATATTAAGATAGTATAAACTTCAACGAAAATGTTTACGTTTGCGAAGCTAATTTCAACGTATCTATGTTTGGCGCTGAGAGGTAGCGGCAGCAAGATTGAAATTCAATTTGAATGAGATGTGTGTTTTCTTGCGGATAATGTTATTATGGCTCACATGTATACTTATTTGGATTACGCTAATCTTGGTTTACTGATCCAAACGCGAATTTGCTTTAGCCATAGCTAAGCTAAAGCCGATTGAAATCCGTCGTCAATATAGGCTACATTTCAGTGTTCACTGCACACCGATATCCACAGTAGGCTACGTCAGGGACTTTGCTGTGGTCTGTTTAGCATGGGAGGATAACATGGAACAACTATGTGGTAGGCTCAGCCAGTGATTGGTTACGATCTCAACGCCGTTGTCCACAATATTTCGGTAGTCTTGTGGCTGTGTGTTCATGATAGGAGGGGGGTGGAACCCTCAATTCATATAAAAGACACAGTTTCAGTTTTCGTGCATTATGAACCACGAATGATGTTACTTAAATAGTCAACCCTAAGATGTACACTTCCAGATAATATTTGTAGTACAAATCCTTTGTGAATCTAGCCCTAGCATAGAGAGGTTCTGCATGGTACGAGACAACTCTCCATGTATTTTCTATATTGCGAAGACATCGATTCCCCGTACTTGGTTCCAACTCAAGTTTTTAATTACGAAAACATCGCCATAAGCAGCAACCTTTTCTTTCCGTAACGATTACAAGAGAAATACGTGTACACAAATTTGTAAACACAGCTATATTGACAAGTACATGTATGTAGACCATAAAAAAGGGGGATTCTGGATTTAATTTCAGTCTAGCAGAATGCCGCACTCTAAAAATGTGTGCGGCCATGATGATGAAATGGACAAGGCCACCTGGTGCACAACGTGTTGAAATCGACATCCTCTTTGAACAGCGAGCTGTGACAGTAACTAACACGACCACGTGTCCTGGGAACAGCTGACAACTGCTAGCAGGAATCACGGTACTGGCACGCTATCAAGTGATAAAGTATACTATATATATTTTGGGTATGATGAATGCCTACGAACGAGGTGCATAGTAGGCCTTCTACAACTCTAAATGTTTAATATGGAACCGATAGTCTAATGAAATACGAATTATTCTGGACTTATTGGAGATGATATGCGATCATCTTCAACAGTTAGCATCTATAATTGGTGTCGATTGGCTACTTATTAATATTATATTGAAAATCTCCCACTGCAAATATGTTAAAACGTTCATCGCAAAAAGTTGAATTGTATACAGTACAGTAGGCATACATGATACATGCCACGCGCTATAATAATGACGTTCACTGCACAATCTTTCATCAACATCTCACGTAGATAGTAATCTGAACACCACGTATTTCGCTCTGCAACATTCCCAGTGCATTGTCAGGACTTGTATTCTATGCACTGCGGATTCCTAGTTCTAACTTTACTCCACACATAATTGGACGGATACCCACACGTGCATCATGTTGACCATGGTAAAATAGCAGTGGAGTCCTAGCACACCAGAGGCGAGCGATTTATCGCCGCGACAATCAGCAGCGACAACAAAATATTCTATTGAAATTTGTCGTTGCGAATTCTGCATTTGGTGTGCAAGCACATAGATAAAATGATAAGGTGCTATCTCAGAACGTCAATCGCCGAGTTTGTGAAAGAATAACGTCTGTAACACATATTTGGTTTTGCCTTGGAAATAGAAGCTAGTCGTCACATGCGCTATAAATGATCCATTATCATGCTGACTGAATATACCAAAATAATAATTAATTGAAATATGTCTTTGGGGGCCCAATTCGGAAGCAATCATTGCTGTTTAGAAGTAAACACATATTTGTATGTTAATAGACAGTACATATTTATTTCAACGTGTTATCTGAGCTATACATGGTGAAAGACATGTCAGAAAAATAAATAACGTATCTAAACTGAATTGGAGTGTTTTGATTACATTTGTAAACATTCGTTGTAGACATGAAAGAAAGCATTGCAGATCTGCTTATTTTACTAATAATTTCTCATTTATTTTTATAATTCGTGTATATATTGCATGTTGCGACTGGTATATCATATTTTCGATCGTTCCAACTGGCACATGCATTTATCACTTCTTCAAAGCTATTCCAGTTCCGACGATGGCACAGGTCACGTGTATATGTAGCGCCCTCTAGTGCACGTATTTTACATGAAGATAAATGATGTCCATATCATATCATGACGTGTTGACTTCCAGTTACACACGGATTCTGTGAGCTTATTCACCGCGTTCTTCCAACGTAGACCTGGCTTGATAGGAGATAACACTGGAGATAAATACGTCACACTATGGAGATAAATACGTCACACTATGGAGATAAATACGTCACACTATGGAGATAAATACGTCACACTATGGAGATAAATACGTCACACTATGGAGATAAATACGTCACACTATGGAGATAAATACGTCACACTATGGAGATAAATACGTCACACTATGGAGATAAATACGTCACACTATGGAGATAAAT